>CM041776.1:14404769-14469139 GCA_023374045.1 Limonium bicolor
CCCATTTCGGTGCCATGGAGTTCCACCATTGAAGGAGCTTGAGCTTGTATTTCTACATATTATTACTCTCCTTTGCTTCTAGGTAAGGAATCTCAAAGAAAAATCATGTTTCCTCCATGTTTTTACCTTGACCGAAAATACACATTGATATAGCTCTTTGTGTGACTTTGTTCTAGCTTCATTTCAACTCTTCATGGACTAGGTGGAGTCCTCTCTTGTTATATATAACAACTCTCTTCAAAGATCAAGGTAAAACAACTACATTAATGTTTTTGAAACAATGTAAAATTCGGGTTTACAATGAGATGAAGCTTATAGCTTGAATACTCATTATAATGTTTGTATATTGTTTAGAACGTGACAAAGAATCAAATACCTTACCGGTTTTTAAAGGAAACAAGAAGGAAGTTGTTTGGAAAAGAGGTAAATCTACTAACCTAATGTTGTTTAATGCCTTAAGAGAAATGAGCTTATAAATGCTTGTTAAAACTACCTAAAGAGCAAATGGTGAATGACCTAGTAAATGTTCTCAAGGAGACTAGTAAAATAACATATGTCTTGTTGTATGTAATCGCAGGTTAAAGGCATATATATTGTGGAAATTCAGTGTTTATGATTTAAGCACTTTAAGGGCCTAAGAGCCATGCATTTTAAGGGCCTAAGTGCCATGCAATTAAATTATGCACTATATTGTGATGTAGTGTGAATTTGGTGAAGTTGTGTAAGAAGGTGTTCTTGGTGTTCTTAGTGTACTAGGATGTTTAATGATGAAAACAATGTGCTAAGGTGAAACAAAATACTAGGAGAACTTATGTCGAAATTTAGGAAATGCATAAGGAGTTCAAGATGTTGTAAAGGAATTTTTATGAACTAGGAAGTGTTCTAGAGTGTAATAAGGACTTAGGCATGATCTAGAGATTTTAGTAAGTACCAAAGTCACTTTGGGACTTAGATAAATACTTAGGCAAACTTTGGTAATAAGGAGAAAGTGTAAACTTGGAAAAGAATTTTCAAGAAGGATATAAGGAGTTAGTTGTGAGAGATGATGCTTGGGAGATGATGTTAAAATAAGGAGAAAGCTTTTGGGATAGTAGTTATAATAGGTAAGAAACACCATTTAGAAACCTAGTATAAAATGTTATAAGTGTTAAGGAATTTTACAAGGAAATGAGTGAGTGTTGAAGAGTTTAAAAATGAGTTAGAACTTTAGTTGAATGGGTGTTATATGAAGTATTTAGTGTGCCACAAGGTGTTACAACACATTGGGTGACTTAAGGAAAAAAATTTGGAACAATTTGTAGAATTCCTAGGAAGTTCCTGCAGTAGACCGACCCGGGGGACCGACCCTGGCAGGGTCGGTCGGAATGTAAATGGCAGGTCGAAAATGGTTCTGTTAGAGACCGACCCAGGGGACCGACCCTGTCTGGGTCGGTCGGAAAGGAAAGAAAGACGGTAAATGTCTCTGTAAGAGACCGACCCGAGGGTAGGGTCGGTCGGTAAGGTCGGTCGGACCTAAACTTGTAAAAAAAAAAACAGAAAAGAATGTGACTTATGTAGTTAACCCTAGGGTGTATAATGAGGGTAACCTAGGGTGAGTTAGGCATTAAAACATGTCATACAATCATGTTAAATACTTAGTAAGTGTGAAGTTAAATAAATAATTAACCGACGTTACTAATGTGTTTAGGATTCTCTCAAGGTGGAAACGAGACGAGGCAAGGACCAAGGTATGGTTTTCTTGCAGTCTGTTGCCTACCGGTTTACACCGGCTTGTGTGTTGTTTGTTTTTCTGTGTGTTTATGACTTTGTAAGATTAAACCATGTAAAGAGTTTACAGTTGTTGAATATTATTATGTTGTAAGTATGACTCTCTCTTCCCTTGCGTGTGTCTAACAAGACTTGACCTGTTATTGTGAATTGTTTGTTGAGTTCAATGATGAACTACTAACAAGGGCTAACGGGGGAAGTGAGGAGTCCGGTCTGTTCCGGCCACGGTGTGAGTATGGGAGTCGATGTCATAACCGGTTCGATTCTTCTGTATGTTATGGTTGAGTTTCCAATTTGGTTTCCAACCTTCCCTTTAGCTTAACCAAGGCTATTTTACTGACTCACGTCGGGCCACAGGGGCATACTATGTGTTATTTCGGTGTGCTTGGATCACTATATCCGAGGCACCTTGTGTTAAGTTAACCGTTCAATCTAACCGGACGGTAACGAGTTATGTAACGAGCTAAGTATGAGCATGGCAACATTCTCTAGGCTCTCAACGGGGACTAACTGTGTTGGTTCTCTTCCTAAAAGGAATTGTATGTGTGTGATGTGTGTTATGATGTGTACAATACCCATGTTATGTTATATATGTATGAGTTGTGTGTTTTAAAATAAATACCATGTCATCATGACAAATAGTTTGCGCGCATTCCGGTAGTCGATGGGCTGCGCGTTAACCATGCCAGCCAAGGGTTGCTGACCCCCTCGGGGGATCCATATTTCTTTTACTGCAGGATGAGGATCGAAGAAGCGGAGTGGCTCTAGATCCTAGGGTGTAGTTTACTTTTGGAGTACTTTTGGATGTTTGCCCGGGATGCGCCTGTGCTCCCGTGGCGCGTTGTATACTTGGTTATGACGGTTTACAGTGACGGTATACAGTGAAGGATTTATGTAAACACTCGGTATTTTGTTGATGTATATATATGGTTATTAGTTCTATGCTCGGGAGTCTGATCATCAGACCGGTACACTTGTATTTATTCAGCCTGGTTAATCACGTGGGTGGTTGACGGCGTTGTAGCACCAATCGTTTAGTTACTGTTTAGTCGTTTATATTCCGCTGCGATTCCAAGTAATGTGATGTGCGTAGTAGGGGTGTTACACCCATTGACTTGACCATGCATTTCCGACCTCCTATGACTTTCATGCCCACTCATTAATCAATCTCTAAACAAATATCTAGCCAATCTAATGAGTCACATATTACTATTCCTAAAGTAACATTAATTAACTTAAAAGGCAAAATTAGACTACTTACCTCATTTGATTGCTTCCCAGCCGACACAAGCAGCTCATTCATCCTCTCTTTTGCTTCTCCAAACCGTGGGAACACTCCATATTCAGAAGAGAACACCAATTGACATAGGTTATTTTGGAGGTTGAAAGGAGGGCAAATCTCGACTATAACAAGGGAAGGAGGTGGAGAAATCTAATCTTGTTCTTAAATTGGTACATCAAGAGCTTCAAGGAATAGCCAAATCCAAGCCAAAAACACCATTTTAGGCATTTTAATCAAGGTAAAAATTAGCCATCTTCTAATCTGAGTTATACCGGTTTTAAGCCTTGGTTTAGTAGCTCTTTTGATGCTCTATATCTTCTGTGAATTTAGGCCGAAGATCAATCTTGGTTACCTTGGTATTCTAAGGTAAATTTTACCTTGAAATATACATTAAAACACTTCTTATGGTTAGATCTTGCTTGGAGATTAATCATGCCTTAATTGCTATTTGAAAACATGTAAATAAAGCTGTGGAAATTTTATCGCTAAGCAGTCGTGGCCAAACAAGGCCTAAACTTGGCAAAAATAAGGTATAAATCCCTTAGACCTACACTTGGTATATTAATATGTGTTTATACATATGTATATATATGTCGTGAGTGAATATGGTTATTAAGGTCTTATTTTGACCTTAGGTGATTAAGGAATGGTTTAGTAAATTTTATTACTAATTAATTAGCATAATTGTCAAATTTAAGACATTATGTGGAAAATTGGTAAATATGGAAAATATATGGGAGAGGCCGAGAGTTTAAAGCATTTTTGGGCATTTATGTGTAATTTATTTTATAAGCTAATGTTTGTAATAAGGCCATGTACTTTAGGCCATTTTATTTATGTATTTATAAGGTTTTTATTAAGTTTAGGTAATATATATATATATATTACCGCATAGTATAAGGGGTTAAAGTATAATTAAACTAAATTTGGGGGCTATATAATAATAAAGCCGAATGTTTGAGGTTAAAGGATTTAAAATAAATAGTATAAGATTTTATAAAGTTTTGGGGTTAAATGGTAATTTCTAGGAAGTATGGGTACAAAACCGTAATTTATGGAAATTAATGGTCATGGAAATATTGAGGAGGTCAACCTTGACCATATGGTTGGTTTTGACCAAATTAGATAAGTTAAATAACTTATTTAAGGTTTTATAATAAGATAAGTATTTAATTGTAACAATTTTATAACATATGTGGTATATAAGTTATTACCGAAAATAAAGGGTGTATAATGGTATTATAAACACCCATGGGTTATTAGGAATTTTTTAAGAATTTATTGGGTTGATTTTGGAATTAAAATAAACTATATATGTATAATACATAGTTATTATGTCATTAAGACACTTTGGATAAATATATGTGGTGGAATAGTAAATACCGAGATTATAAGGGTTAGGAATAATATTTATAACCCTTTGGTGAAGTTTGGTGATTTTTAGAATAATATAAGAGTATTTAATAAGATATGTGTAAAATATATAGTTTTAATGATAATATAAAACTATATGTTATAAATTGGGCCAAATGGCAATTATAGAAACTTGTTGGGTTAGAAAATAATTTAGAACGACATATGGGTCTGTTCGCAATTTTTAAATAATATATAACCATAGGTTATATTATTATTAAGGTTTAAAATGTTATAATATATGATATATATTACATAACATTATATATGTGGTCATTATATAATTTGGAAAGTTAAAGGGGTTGGAAATTTATTTATAAACAGACATGGTCTGTTCGGTAATTTTACAAAAATAAACCATAGGTTATACCTTTTTATAAGTCAAAAGTGTTATATTATATGGTATATATAAGATGGTATATTATGGGGTGATTTTGTAAAATAAGGAAACTATGGATTATGGAAAAGAATAAGGTTTTAATATATGTGCCTATGCGGCAATATAAATAGTTTTGTATAAAAACTATAGGTTATAAATTAAAGGAAATAAAAATATCATATTATATGATATTAGTATATGGTATAACATTACATTATGTTATGTGGTCAAAATGAAATTAAAATAAAAGGAAGGGCTGTACCGAATTATAAAGGATTGGAATATGAATTTTAGACTATGGTCTACAATGTTATAAATGTAATAACAATTATATGGTATTAAGGTGGTTTTAATGGAATTATTAAGTAAGGATATTCACATTAAATAATGTGACAAACTATAAATAAATAGGATTTAGAAACTAAGGAAGTTATTGAATAAACCTTAGGAGTTGTAGTTATACAACATAAATTGTTACATAATATTAGGATAATAATCTTAATATAAGTTGTATAATATAATACAACTAATGGGAATAATCATCTAATTTAAGATGATAAAATGTAACAAATAATATAAGAGTTTTATAACTCATGAAACTTTCCTATATGGTAAATATATACATATACGGGGATAATGTATATAAGGATGGATATATATTATGGTTGGAAACCATATAATATAATGGTGGAGATTATTACATGGAAATAGTTTATAAACTATATGTTATAAGTTTTTGAATGGAAATATAGTTTACTAAAGATAATGGATTATATAATACAATGTATTATAATGGATGGTGGAAAATAATACAAAATAATGATCATGCATGCATACATGCAACTATAGGTTATATACCTAAGTTCAATGATGGATAAGATTAAAGGAATATAACGAATTAAACTTAACAGTCGAAACATTTCGACGTACGAGTTTTAGTAACAAAGCCGACCGGTTTAGAGAAACCCGTAACAAATAACTGTAGAAATCCGGGGATGAACTGTCGGGGTTACTTGATATTCGGAAATACCGGATGTAGTTAGTCGTGGAGACAGACTTATAGTTTTATCACCGTTTAGATCATACTTCAGACGAAGGCGCTTGACGAGCTAGTGGCCTACACTGCGCATCCTAGGTCTTGGTGTACGGTATGTAAAGGGGTTTGATCCGGGTTGTCCTAAGGAATTCCTTGGGCTCGGATTTGGTTGATATCACTTGTGTGTTAAGTGTTTTGGATATGTGTATGTGATTATGTGTTACTGCATTAATTACTTATGCACGATCGTCCTACGGGACTAACACTACGTCGACTATAGATCGACTTATATAAACATACATATACGTTATTGTGATGACAAGACGGTTACTTGATATAATACCATAGTATTAATATTAAGTATATGGTAACCTAAGTAAAACACTTAGGAACGAGTCACGACATTGTCGGCCTCTAGAGCATGGATCTCGAACATGAATATAACCTAGATTACTTCTAGGTATGCGTGAGACCCATTGGGCAGCTAACTAATAATTATTCTCCATAAGACTAAGAGCATATCTTAAACATTATGAGAGATAGATGGTGTGAGTTGAGGTGAGGAATCCAGTGTAGTTTACGAACTACCTGATTGCGCATTTGTAATCACTGAGGGGTTCCCGATCGGGTTCCGCTCCAGGTTTATACCCAACGAGCCCTATTTGGATCGTGGGTCAGGTGGCTACGGCCTTTATATGGAAGCCTTACGAGGTAAAGTGAATAGTCAGGGGCCTCCAGACCTCTGGCGAAATGAGCACCTTTGTGTGTACGGGAGGACTACTGTCCATGGTGAGGTTATCGGGTTGTCTTAACATGACGCCCAACTGGTATTAATTAAACATGGTTTTGATGGGGCTTTGAAGGCCAAGGTAAATTAACTATGGCGACCGTTCGCTACGGCGATTGTACATTGTACATTATACTGCAATTATTTCGACATGTTCGGTCATGCAGCTGTTGTTTGTGATATGATATGAGTGTTGGATTGGATGGATGGTTATGTTTATATGCATGATATTAATGTATTGATTATAACTGTGAAATGGTAAAGCATGAAACCAATCTAATAATAAGATGGCTAAAATGACTAAGTGACCATTAGGGTCCAGGCCCGACATACTCAGCGTTTATCGCTGATACTACACCCATTATGCAGGTTGTTGATTATTGCCGAAGCCGAAGTGCGGGAACAGGGTAGTTAGAGTTTATTTTGATTACCGCACATGGAGTTTGTTTGTATAACAATGTAGATGGTGAATTGTATTACGATACGGTTATGTATATTTGGGATTGGGTAGATGCTCACTTGTCAACGTTTATGGTTTATGGACTGAGTATGATGTATAGGAAGTTATCTCGTTATCACAGCGGTTAGCAGTTTGTTTTAATTGGTTGTTGGATATAGTTTGGCTTCGTTGCTCGCATGAGCGAGTAATGGCCGGTGACACCCGAGTGAGTATTGTTATTGTTATTAATTCTTCCACTGTAAGACGTTTTATTTATTGCTACGAGAGAGATTATTACGTGTTTAAGGAGAGGGGTGTTACACGTCGCCCCATGCTGTTGTAAGTTGTAGCCTCCTCATGGTTGGAGTGCTCATTCTACCGCTATTGAGTGCGGGTATTGTTTCAACCAGGATCCATCTCCGGGACTTCCATCTCTTGGAATCTTCTATATGTCGGTTCTTGTTTACCGTATGGTGGTTTACAACTGCCAGATCGATTTTCCCCGAGTATGAGAGGACTTTCCTTCTCTCTGGCGTTCTTTCCCAAGTTATACAATGGGTTTGTGGAGGGCGGGTCTGGTATGGTAGGTATCCGGTACTCACCGGGAGTTCCTAACTAGCATATCTCTAATGCTAACACTCAGCCCTTAGCCCTAAGCTTCTAATTCCTAACTCGGTATTTCCTAAGCTCGGTATTTCCAGTCATCAGAGCGATACTTCGCTCTGATACCACTTTTTGCAACACCCCTACCGCTAATACTGTCATTACCGTCCAATCTCCTTATACATCCATACTCACGCAGCGGATACATACTTACACACGGCGGGTGAGACAATGCCGTTAGCCATCCACGTGACTAACTGGCTACAACTACATACAACATCGGTCTGATGGACTGGACTATCCGAGTACTACATAATTACAATACATACTTCAATTACCTACAAATACTACAATGCTCCCTTTCATACAATGCTCAATAAGTTCAATACAATATAATACACCGAGTTTACTAAGATCCTTATACAACTACAATACCTCCTTCAATTTCATACATACTCATTAAGAGTCTACATCTACCCATTCCTCACGAGCTACTTACTTTCTAAGTACAAGGGGTTTACCACTTGGTACACTTCTACATCGAAGGCTACAAGCCTTATTCCATTCGCTATTGTCTACAATTCTTTTCTAGCTACATAAACATAACTGCCGGTCTCTTACTGTGGCCATATCCGCTTCGGGTACCTACATACTAAAAACGTTGCCCCTAGGGGCTCAGCTTTCGCTGCATATGACTTCCGCATACCTCGCGTACTAGCGAGGGTACGCCGACCACTTGGTCGAATACATGCAATTCATTTTACAATACATACATTCATACATGCTTTCATACATAATACTACAATACTTTTACGCAAGGAATACATACATACACTTCAATACATACATGGTAAACCATACAAGCAACCGATACTTACTTACCTTTCCCGAAATACACAATACACAATACATATACAATGCATACACAATACATACACAATTCACAATATTGTTAACTCCATTGGTCCACCCGGGTTAATCGGGTGGAGATTACTCTTTTACTCGAGGTCAATGACTTACACCAGCCAAGACCATTACTCATACAATACTTTACTTTACTTACTACTTACTCAAGTCAAGTCGTCGGGACCTCCGGCCCGGGGACTACTCTGTCCCACCACCGGGATTTACTTGGTTCACTAATCAAGGATGCTACCCATTTAAGGTGTTTGGGCCGTGGACAAGTTTAAGAACCAGGAATCAGATCCAACCTCTTGTGTCTCCTCATCCTCACGCGTGGCCGAAACTATATCGGACTTCTACTCATTCCAATTTACACAATACTTATGTTAGGAGTTAGGTAGTTAGGAATTAGTAGAAGTCATTCACATCCAAGCCACACAATAATTCAGTACTCCCATACACATACATACAAGGTATAATACATTACACAATACACTACAAGGTACATACACACTTCATCATCATCCATTCATTTCATGAATTATACAAACTAAATGTTCAAGAAAAATATATCAAGAACAATTTAAACAAGCACAAGTAAGTGCAATATAGTCTGATTCATGCATTTATCCTATTTAGGTGATCAAATAAGCACACAAATCGGGGTAACCAGGTTAGAATACAGAGCATAAAGAAAACATACCTTTCACAGTTGACTTTGGACTCACCGACTCCTCTTCGGTGTTCAACTATTCGAATCCTAGCATATACATAGATTCGGGTGGTTAATTATCTATAGCTAACCTTACTCATTACTTTCCCTACTGTTTCCCAATTCATACTTACTAACTCTTTGTTACTTAAATACATTCACTTATGTTACTTACTTAAAATTATCTTCTAAGCTTGTTAATAGCTTTAATGACCTTTAAACATCATTAATTAAGTCTTAATTATCTTATACTATCATTACCCTTCATTACCCTACCTTAGATTAGCTTTAAAACACATTCTGTGAAGATTTTAGTGTGGTCCGGGTTAATGTACGGGTTTACAAACCCGGACCATAGTGTTTGGTCAGTCTCGGGTGTAATTTAAGTGTGGTCCGGGTTTAGGTCTTGGTTTACAAACCCGGACCATACGTTTGCAACTCTCTCGGGTGTGAAAATGGGGTGGTCCGGGTTTAGGTCCTAGTTTACAAACCCGGACCACTCCTTCTACAATGCAATCCGCCGAGTTTTTTGACTGGTCCGGGTTTGTGTACTTGTTTACAAACCCAGACCAGTTGCAGTAATGAAAAATAAGTGTGTTTTTGAACTTGTTTCAACTCCAAACTTCTCCCAACTTCTTCCCCAATATTCCTACATATAATCTAGCATGTTTTAGCATTGATTAAGCACTTTAAACTAGCCTAATCCACCACTATACAAATCTGTTACATAATGCATTCCACTGTCAATATTTCCTCCACTGTTACAGTTTTTCTCCTTCCACAAATGCTACAGATTTTTCCCTTCTTATTTCCACCAATCCTATGGCACTTTCATTGCCTCATTTCCATTATACTTAACCCAAGTCCTACTAGTACAATACTCATCTTACTAAGTTCTACACACTAATTCTCCCTTGTTTCTTTAACACATTTCAATATCTCCTGCTACAGATTTTTCATCATTTTATTCTCATACTACAACTACCAATCCATGGTTACTAAATACCTCTACTAAGTCCCAATACACACCTTGGTTCTCCCATTCACCAAGTCATCCATAAATGCACATTTCCTACCAAAATTTTGCCATAGTTCACCTACATATCTTACTTGTCCACACATATCCATTCTCACAAATATCGTTCCTAATCTAACCACACCCTTACAAGGGTCCTACCAGCAACCAAAACAATGCAAATTCACCAATACTTCTTCAATCCACAATATCAATACACATACACGTTTATTTGGCTCTTAGGCCTACAATCCAAATATTTGCTCATAAATACTCAAACTTCTATAACTACAATACTAATACAATATCTTGGGTTCTTTAATTAGTTTTACCATTCTCATTACTCTAATGCATTTAAAATTTATCACTAAGAAGAAGCTTTTACCTTAAGCTTGCATTTTCTTCTTTTCTTTTCCAACTCTCCTCCTTCTCTCTTGCTTGCACAAAATCGGTCACATGGGGAATGGAGTTGCCAAACTCCATTCCCATCACCCAATGAACACAAAATAAGTGTAATTAACATACTAACCCTTAGATTAATACTAATTCATTGAAATGCTTTAAACATAATTTCTAGGTGAAATACCCCGTAATTAAAAACAGTGATTAATTAGGCTAATTATAAATTTTAAAGGCTTAATTACACTTAAATAAATATAAGGGAACAAATCCCGAAGGAAACAGACCTTTAAAATGGGTTAAAAGCGTAAATGAACCTTAAAGCGCATTTTTCGAGGAAACCGGGAAAACGTGACTTTAAGCGGTTCAAATAGACTCGTAACAATTTTGGTCAACTAAATAGTCACTAATAAATAATAGTGAAGCATTGGAACCAATAAAATTAATTAAACGAGAAAATTCCGGAAAACGGGTTCCGGTTAGTAAAATTGTCAAAATCGAGAAGTTGTGGGGTGAGAATGCAAATAAAGAAACTTAGTGTGTCCACTTTTGTAAATAAAAGTCAAAACTCTGTAGGATGGGTGTGTGTGGGCCGATTAACTAGCCCCTCTCCCTCTCTTTATTGTTCCTAATTCACTAAAGGACAAGGAAAATAAGTACAAAAGCAAAATAAAAATTCTCTCTCCTCACAACTCACCCTCCTCTCACGTTTTTCCCCTCCTTATCTATTTTCTCCATTCTCTTCTTCCTCATGCGATGGAAATGGTGATTGAAGAAACCCTCACAGCCCTCATCTTCTCTCCTCTCTTTGAACACTCAAATCTTCTCCAAATTCAATAAAAATCGTACCATTGGAATCCCCTCACCAAGGAGAACACTTTCCTCCTTTCAAAAATCTAAAAGCTTCATTTTCGTTTTTATGGGTATTCTCCATGTGAAGATTTGAGGCCACCATTAGAAGCACCTTCACCTCCTTGTCATCTTGAGGTAAAAAGAAGTTCGAAAATCCATCATTTCTAGCCCTTGTTTGCATTATAAGAATTTCCATATTTTGAACTCTAGGTTCTTTTTGCTCCAGCCGATTTTGGCTTCTCATTTGGGCTAGGAATCTTGTTCTCTTGCTAACCAAGGACCCCACTCATTGGTTGGAAGGTAATAGCCTTTCTTAAACCCTAAAGATTATGCTTTAAGCTTTAGGTTAAGTAAGGGTAGTATTGAAATGGTATTGTGTATTGATATGGGTTGTAGAGTTGGAGTGTGAGCTCCATTCAAAACCGAGAACAAAGGAGAAGAAAGGAAAAGAAGAAAGAAAACTAGAAAGAACAAGGTAAAGGCTCTTACTTGAACTAGTTTTGTATTGTGTAATGTAACAGTTTTTGGAGTAGTAAAAAAATGAGTAATGTATGTAGTATGAGTAGTAGTAATGTAGTAATGTATTGGAGAAGAGAATAAAACAGTTTTGAAGACTTTTAAAAGATGTTTAAAAGCTTGGGAAAACAATGGTAGTATGTGTATATGTGCAGGAATTTTAATGTGTGTAGTGGAGTTGAAATGTGAGTATAATGTGTTGTATAAACAGGTATGTGGATGAGCAATTTGTGAGCTGAAATAGTGTGGGAGCAAAATAAGAATTATAGGGGAGACTATGTCCAATTTTGTGTAGGAATGAGAGGAGTTAAGTGTTTAAGAAGAGGAAGTAACCTAGGTGGTAGCTAGGTGTATTTGGAGAGTTTAAAAGGAGTGTTTAGTGTCTTGAAACAGATTTGGATATGAGTTTGTTAAGAGGATGGAACTAGGATATGAGTAAGGTATTAAAGATGCTAAGAGTGGCATTAGTTAAGAGAGTATTGGAGGATAAGAGTTGAGGGAAAAATCTGTAGCATAGTGAAGAAAACAAAATCTGTAGCAAGTGAAGAGTAAAAACTGTTACAAGTGTTGGAAGAGAAGTGAGCGAATTGTGTAAGTTGTTTGATGGATTTAGTAATGGATTTGGTGGTTGAATTAAGGTGATTTAGAGGGCTTAATTAGTGCTAAATCATGTGGGATTACATGTAGGAAGATTGGGGAAGAAATGGGTAAGAAAAGAAGTGAAAAACAAAATCTGTAGGTGGGTTCTGGACCGGACCGACCCAGAGGTTGGGTCGGACGGTGGGTCGGACGGGCCCAGACCCCGGAACCAAAAGCTACTGGAAAGGTCCGACCCAGAGGCGTATGGGTCGGACGGAACAGTTCTGGGTCAGACGGGAGGAATTTCAGAGAACGAAAACTTACTGGGATGGACCGACCCAGATGTTGGGTCGGGCGGTGGGTCGGACGGCCCACAGTGTCTTGAACTAGGAGTGCCCGTATGTTTGTATAGCGAGCACAAGCGTGTGGACCTCGCAGAGAAATTGGTATTGAGATCAGGAGATGTTCTAATCATGGGTGGAAAATCAAGGTTGCTGTATCACGGGATCCAGAAGATCAAGTTGAATACGGCATCACCGGCAATAATCAATGCCACACACATGAAACCAGGACGCCTGAACCTTACCTTTAGAAAGTATTAACCTTGTAGTAGCATGTAATCCAGTAGTAACGTGTATTAGAGACACAGTATGTATGATGGTTGGTTATTCAATAAAAGCAGTGATGGTTATTAAATTCCACTTGCGTTCCACCATCTTTACTTATAAACTCATGAATAAATAGGTTGTGGACTCGGTACCGAAGGTAACCTGAGTATCCTCACCGAAGAGCAAGCCGGTAAAAGCGGCACCATTCTAACGGGAACATTCCCAGTAAACGGCATCGAAGCCTTAGTACTATTCGACTCCGGCGCCTCTCACACCTTTGTATCGCCATCTTTCACTACAAGGTTGGGGCTAGACGCAAATGAGCTACCAAATTTCTTGGTTACTCTTCCGTCGAAGGAGCAAGTAAAATGCACTAAGTACTACCACACCGCCACCATTCGAATCAAAGGCGAAGCGTTTCCCATCTCCTTCATTGAATTCAACGGATTGGGATTCGACTTGATAATTGGAATGAACTGGTTGGAGCGGCACAAGGGGAGAATCCTATGCGCCGAGCATCGATTGCTGCTCAAGAGTCCATCTGGGGTTACTGTTTCATACCGCCAGAGACCGAGAGAGCCTTCAACCACAGTCATCTCTGCTATGGCAATGTACCGGGAACTCAGAAGGGACATGAAGTGTATTTATGCCATGTGCAAGATCTGGAAAGAGATCCAGAATTCAGTAATGATGTAGCAGCAGTTTCAGAGTTCCCTGATGTATTCCCGAAAGAGCTACCTGGTATGCCACCACAGAGAGCAGTAGAGTTTGAAATCGACCTTGTACCGGGTACTGGTCCCATTGCTAGGGCACCATACCGTATGGCACCAGCAGAAATGACAGAGTTAAAAGAGCAACTACGTGATCTACTCGACAAAGGGTTTATACGCCCGAGCGCATCACCCTGGGGAGCACCGGTCCTCTTCGTGAAGAAGAAGGACGGTAGTCTCCGCCTCAGCATCGACTACCGCGAATTGAATGCGGTCACTGTAAAGAACAAGTATCCATTGCCACGCATCGACGACCTGTTCGATCAGTTAAAGGGAGCTTCAGTCTTTTCTAAGATTGATCTCCGACCCGGATACCACCAAATTGCTATCAAAGAGCAAGATATCGAGAAAACAGCATTCCGAACAAGATATGGCCACTACAAATTTACGGTGATGCCATTCGGTTTGTCTAACGCACCAGCCAAATTCGTGGACCTCATGAATCGGTTATTCAGTGATCAGCTGGACACTTCAGTAGTAGTATTCATCCACGACATCCTTGTGTATTCGAAGTCAATAGAAGAACATGAAAACCATTTGAGAAGAGTACTTGAGACACTACACGAGAACCAGCTGTATGCGAAGTTCTCCAAATGCGAATTTTGGCTAGATCAGGTATCATTCCTCGGTCATGTCATCTCGAGCGCGGGTATTTCAGTAGATCCATCCAAAATCGAAGCAGTGCGATCATGGCCTAGACCTAAGACTGTTACCGACATCCGGAGCTCTTGGTTTAGCCGGTTATTACCGGAGGTTTGTAAAGGACTTCTCAAAAGTCGCTAAGCCCATGACGTCATTGATGAAGAAAGATGCACCATTTGTATGGACAAATGAGTGCGAGGTATCCTTCCAGAGTCTAAAGGACTCATTGACCTCAGCGCCAATTCTCACACTTCCAGAGGGCACAGAGGGATTTGAGGTGTATTGTGATGCATCGGGCAAGGGAATGGGATGCGTACTCATGCAGCATGGCAAGGTGGTAGCTTATGCCTCCCGCCAGCTGAAAAAGCATGAGGAGAATTACCCGACACATGATCTAGAGTTAGGAGCCAATTTCTTCGCCTTGAAGATATGACGACACTATCTCTATGGGGTAAGAATCACCATCTACTCCGATCACAAGAGTTTACAGTATGTATTCACCCAGAAAGAACTGAACTTAAGACAAAGGAGGTGGATGGAATTCCTCTCAGATTATGACATCAACCTCCAGTATAAAGAAGGGAAGGCAAACGTTGTAGCCGACGCCCTGTGTCGTCGAGCACACTCGCTCCACTCGCTACTCGCTTCTTCAAGCTTGGTTGACGAGGTGCGAGACGCTCAGTTGAGCGACCCTTACTTCACAGAGATCAGACAGAAAATCACCGATGGTACCTTCGAGAGCCGAAAGTACGACTTCACATTGCATGAAGATGGTCTGATCCGATTGAATGGCAGATTATGTGTCCCCCGAAGAAATGCTGAGCTAAGGGATCGCATTCTGCGAGAGTCACATTGTTCGACATTGCATGTCCATCCGGGAGCCTCTAAAATGTACAAAGACATGAAGTGGTACTTCTGGTGGTCAGAAATGAAATCAGACGTGACTGAGTATGTTCTGAGGTGTCTCACATGCCAGAAGGTGAAGTTCGAGCACCGAAGACCGGGAGGAATGGTGCAATCCATGCCCATTCCGGAGTGGAAATTCCATGATATCTCTATGGATTTTGTTGTTTCACTCCCACCTGCTAGGGGAGGACTCAACATGATCTGGGTAGTAGTCGATCGCCTCACCAAGGTTGCCCGATTCATACCGATGAAGGACACCTGGAAAGTGGCGAAGCTCGCGGAGCTATTCGACAAAGAGATCATCTGACACCACGGAGTCCCGAAAGCCATAGTATCTGACCGCGACACCAGATTTCTTTCGAGATACTGGAGAGCAACACGGGAAGCGCTTGGTACTGAGTTGAAGCTTAGCACCGCCTTCCACCCACAGACCGACGGTCAGACAGAAAGGACCATCCAAACACTAGAGGATAAGCTTAGAGCATGTGCCTTAGACTTCCAGGGGAGCTGGATTGAAAAGCTTCATCTTATCGAGTTTTCGTATAACAATAGCTATCATGCTTCGATTAAGATGTCGCCATTCCAAGCTTTGTATGGTAGACCTTGCCGTACCCCGTTGTGTTGGGATGAGTCAAGTGAAACGGTCATCATAGGACCGGAGTATTTAGAGCAAGTACAAGCTGAAGTTCAGTAAATCCGAGCAAATATGAAAGTAGCCCAAGATAGACAGAAATCCTATGCGGATGTGCGATGACGCGACCTTGAGTTCGCCGTGGGCGACCAAGTGTTCTTGCGTGTCTCACCTATGAAAGGCGTCTTTCGATTTGGCCAGAAGGGCAAGCTGAGCCCGAAATTTGTAGGCCCATACGCCATTACCGAGGGGATTGGAGCCGTAGCTTATAGGCTAGCATTGCCTGAAGAATTGGGGCGTGTTCATGATGTCTTTCATGTGTCACAACTCAAGAAATACATAGCCGATCCCTCTCATGTATTAGAACCCGAACATCTATCCCTAGAGCCGATGATGAGATATGTCGAGACTCCATTGCGAATCCTTGATACAAAGAAAAGAGACACTCGCCATAAATCTGTACGAATGGTGAAGGTCTTGTGGTCTAACCACGATGTCGAGGGAGCGACTTGGGAATTAGAAGACGCCATGAAGGCGAAGTACCCGAATCTATTTGTAGACTAGATGTCTAGCATCCGTATAGTACGGAGGGTACAGGGCGTACCCCTTTTAAGGGGGGTAGAGCCTTTTGCTTTTGCATTGCTTCGGGTTAGAATTGCATAGTATGTATGTATTGTAATTGTATTTTGTTGGCACATGTAGTGCTAATTGTATTTAATGGCACAAAGTAGTGCTAGTAGTATATAGTATGTAGTACGATGAGTATGGTATGTGTATGGTATGTGTGTAATGAGTAATGCATTTGTGTTGTACGGTATATGACACGAATGACATTGTGAAGTGTATTGTGAATGTATTGTGGAATGTGCGAATTGAATGGAGTATTGTGTATGAATTGAGTATTGTGTACGACAATTGAACTGAGTATGGTGTATGGTATCTGAATTGTGTGTGCTGGTAATGTAAGAATTGTAGACACCTTGTAAGGTGGTAGTAGAATGCATTGTGGCAATTGGCTTGCCAAATGAGTAGAACAGTAAACCGTAAACCTTGAGCAACTTTGAGGGCAAAGTTCCTTAAGGGGGTAGATTGAAATACCCCGTAATGAAAAACAGTGATTAATTAGGCTAATTATAAATTTTAAAGGCTTAATTACACTTAAATAAATATAAGGGAACAAATCCCGAAGGAAACGGACCTTTAAAATGGGTTAAAAGCGTAAACGAACCTTAAAGCGCGTTTTTCGAGGAAACCGGGAAAACACGACTTTAAGCGGGTCAAATAGACTCGTAAAAATTTGGGTCAACTAAATAGTCACTAATAAATAATAGTGAAGCATTGGAACCAATAAAATTAATTAAACGAGAAAATTCCGGAAAACGGGTTCCGGTTAGTAAAACTGTCAAAACCGAGAAGTTGTGGGGTGAGAATGCAAATAAAGAAACTTAGTGTGTCGAATTTTGTATATAAAAGTCAAATATCTGTAGGATGGGTGTGTGTGGGACGATTAACTAGCCCCTCTCCCTCTCTTTATTGTTCCTAATTCACTAAAGGACAAGGAAAATAAGTACAAAAGCAAAATAAAAATTCGCTCTCCTCACAACTCACCCTCCTCTCACGTTTTTCCCCTCCTTCTCTATTTTCTTCATTCTCTTCTTCCTCATGCGATGGACATGGCGATTTGAAGAAACCCCCACAGCCCTCATCTTCTCTCATCTCTTTGAACACTCAAATCTTCTCCAAATTCAATAAAAATCGTACCATTGGAATCCCCTCACCAAGGAGAACACTTTCCTCCTTTCAAAAATCTAAAAGCATCATTTTCGTTTTGATGGGTATTCTCCATTTGAAGATTTGAGGCCACCATTAGAAGCACCTTCACCTCCTTGTCATCTTGAGGTAAAAAGAAGTTCGAAAATCCATCATTTCTAGCCCTTGTTTGCATTATAAGAATTTCCATATTTTGAAATCTAGGTTCTTTTTGCTCCAGCCGATTTTGGCTTCTCATTTGGGCTAGGAATCTTGTTCTCTTGCTAACCAAGGACCTCACTCATTGGTTGGAAGGTAATAGCCTTTCTTAAACCCTAAAGATTATGCTTTAAGCTTTAGGTTAAGTAAGGGTAGTATTGAAATGGTATTGTGTATTGATATGGGTTGTAGAGTTGGAGTGTGAGCTCCATTCGAAACCGAGAACAAAGGAGAAGAAAGAAGAAGAAAACTAGAAAGAACAAGGTAAAGGCCCTTACCTTGAACTAGTTTTGTATTGTGTAATGTAACAGTTTTTGGAGTAGTAAAAAAATGAGTAATGTATGTAGTATGAGTAGTAGTAATGTAGTAATGTATTGGAGAAGAGAATAAAACAGTTTTGAAGACTTTTAAAAGATGTCTACAAGCTTGGGAAAACAATGGGTAGTATATGTATATGTGCAGGAATTTTAATGTGTGTAGTGGAGTTGAAATGTGAGTATAATGTGTTGTATAAACATGTATGCGGATGAGCAATTTGTGAGCTGAAATAGTGTGTGAGCAAAGTAAGAATTATAGGGGAGAGTATGTCAAATTTTGTGTAGGAAAGGGAGGAGTTAAGTGTTTAAGAAGAGGAAGTAACCTAGGTGGTAGCTAGGTGTATTTGGAGAGTTTAAAAGGAGTGTTTAGTGTCTTGAAACAGATTTGGATATGAGTTTGTTAAGAGGATGGAACTAGGATATGAGTAAGGTATTAAAGATGCTAAGAGTGGCATTAGTTAAGAGAGTATTGGAGGATAAGAGTTGAGGGAAAATCTGTAGCATAGTGAAGAAACAAAATCTGTAGCAAGTGAAGAGTAAAAACTGTTACAAGTGTTGGAAGAGAAGTGAGCGAATTGTGTAAGTTGTTTGATGGATTTAGTAATGGATTTGGTGGATGAATTGAGGTGATTTAGAGGGCTTAATTAGTGCTAAATCATGTGGGATTACATGTATGAAGAAATGGGTAAGAAAAGAAGTGAAAAACAAAATCTGTTGGTGGGTTCTAGACCGGACCGACCCAGAGGTTGGGTCGGACGGTGGGTCGGAGGGGCCCAGACCATGGAACCAAAAGCTACTGGAAAGGTCCGACCCAGAGGTGTATGGGTCGGACGGGAGGAATTTCAGAGAACGAAAACTTACTGGGATGGACTGACCAAGATGTTGGGTGGGACGGTGGGTCGGACGGCCCACAATTTACAAAAAAATGTTTTATTATATGACTATAGTAATCATATGTATGTATATATATATATGCCTATACACATGTATGCATATGTATGTAGTAATACACCATTAATGAAGGTAATAATGGTAAGAAAGTAAGTAAATGAGTAAGGAAACAAGTTTAAGAAGTAGTAAAGAAAAGAATGGTTTCATAATCAAGTAAGAAAATAACGAAGTAGTAAGTATACATTGAAAGTGACAATGAAGGAGTAAGTTAGATTAATAATAGATCATTGATCATACCACTTCATGTATGTATAGGAATCAAATCCTTGATCGTCAAAGGACCCGGTAGTACGAAAACGACTGTGTACGGTATGATTTCTTCATGCCCTGTATCCTAACTTGGTTACCCCGATTTGTGTGCTTATGTGATCACCAATAAGATAAATACACGAATCGGACTTTTATGGCACTTAATTATGTTTGAACTATATTGTTCTTGTTGTATTCTCTTGAACATTTAGTTTGTATAATTCATGAAATGAATGAATGAGAATGAAGTGTATGTGTACATGATGAGTACTTGTGTATTGTATGGATGTATGGAAATGAAGTACTGACTTCTACTAATTCCTAACAATCTAACTCCTGACATGAGTAATGAGTAAATGGAATGAGTAGAAGTCCGATATAGTTTCGGCCACGCGTGAGGATAAGGAAACACAAGAGGTTGGATCCGAATCCTGGCTGTAATCTTTTCCATGGACCAATCCCCTTGAATGGGTAGCATCCTGGATTAGTGGGCTACCCTAAAGCCCGGTGGTGGGATGTAGTAATCCCTGTCCGGAGGTCATACCGACTTGACTTGAGTAAAGTAAGTAAGAAGTAAGTATTGTATGTGTATTGGTCTTGAATATTGTAAGTCATTGACCTGGACTAAAAGAGTATTGAACACCCGACTAACCCGGGTGTGTAATGAACCTAACACGACTTCTGTATGGAATGGAGAATGGTATCTCCGTAATGCGGTAAGTATTCGGTAAGTATGAACGGTTGACTTGTAATGTCTTCCTTGTATGTATTGAATGTATGTATGCCTTGTGAAATGAAGTATTGGATCGTATTGTATAAAGCATGTATGTATGTATGAATGAAATGAACCGCATGTACTCGACCAATTAGTTGGCGTACCCTCGCTAGCACGCGGGGTATGCGGTTATCATATGCAGCGTAAGCTGACCCCCTAGGGGGAATGTTTTTATTCTACAGGTACCCGCGAGGCGTGATGGTAGAGTAAGGACAGGATGTAATTCTTTTTGATGTAGTTAGTAGACTGGAATAGTGTGCCGAGTTGTACACGGCTAAGGCCCTTTTTGAGTAGCCGGTGTACCATGTGGTACACCCCCTTTTGGATAATGAATTTCTGATTGGATAGTAAGGAGAGGATGTATAAACTCTCAACTTTTGGGAAGTAGTACTGGAATGTAATTCATATGATTTAGATACTCGGTAATCAAATGTAAGTAAGTATTTAATTCTGTAAAGTAAGTAGTACGTATTCGGGTTATTCTAATCGTCAGACCGTTACGGTAAGTAGTAGTAGCCTTGTTAGCCTTGGATGGCTAACGGCGTTGTATCACCCACCGGGAGTAAGTAAGTATTCTGCTGCGAGTAAGGTAATTATGGGAATGAATAGAGGATGATGGAAGGATTAGCGGTTGGGGTGTTACACTAGGGTTTACCTTTTGAAGCTTTTAAGAGGGGTTTTAGCCCTTAGTTCAAGAAGGTGATTCCACCACCATTGCAAGGTTGGGATGATGCTCAAAAGAGAGAGAAAATAGAGCATTACAAAGGGGGTAAAAATCGGTTACAAAGGAAGGTGGAGAAAACATGAGATTTTCATGGAGATTTTTACCTTAATGGAGAGAGGAGGCTCCAAGCTACACATTGATGCTATTTTCTTCACCAATGGGGTATACCCACGAAAATGAACTTCATAATTTTGGAATTTTAAAAAGAGGGGAGTGTAGAGGATGATGAGGGGAGTAAGATTATGTAATTATTTTTACATTTGCTGCTCACATGGAGGTAGAGCATGGAGGTAAAGTGGAGAAGCCATTGTTGTTGTGGGGAGCTTCCAAATCGCCAACCCGAAGAGAGAGAAGAGGGAAATCGGCTGGGAGGAGGGAACTCACGAGAGAGAGGAGAAATGTGAGAATGGGAGGTGAGAGAAAAGGTAAATACCTTTTTACCTTTTTGTACTTTTTGCTTTTTGGCTCTTTAATTAATTAGCTAGTGTGTGTGTGTGTGAGGGGGTTATTTGACTGTTTAAACCGGCCCCCTACAGTATTACTAGTTGGAGCGTTTTTTTTCGACCTTTACAGAAAACATTCGTTAATTTACCCGGTTCTGGTAGTATTCACTAACCGGGCCCGTTTTCCGGAATTTTCTCGTTTCTTTATTTTTATTGATTATTAAGCTTCCGTTAATGCTTAATTATTGTTATTTAGTGATTTATAATTTTTACGGGTTCGTTTGACCACTCTAAGTCACGTTTTCAGGTTTTCTCGAAAAATGTGCGCTAAAGCTCTATTATCGTTTTAATACATTATTTGGATCCGTTTTCTTCGGGAATCGTTCCCATATATTATTTACGCCTTATTAAGCCTTAAGAATCCATATTATACTCTAACCGAGGTCTCGTACCTTCTATGGTTATTTAACGCTTATTTAGCGTTTTTAGCTTTTTAAGCGTTTCTTTATTTCTTTTGGATTTATTTTTCCTTTCCAACATTACTTAGGCGTTATTAGGCCCTTAAATACGTATTAGAATAATCTTAATCACTATATTTAAGTTTGGGGTATTTCAGTTCGGTTGCCTAATCTCCTTCCGAATCAAAATACTCTAATCCTATAAGATTCATCCAATCGGGTGGTTAATTAAGTTTAATTAACCTAAATTATCTAATCACTAATGATTTCCGATTAATAACCACTAAGTCATTGTAGTTTAATATTAATCACATAAGTCATCTTACTTCTCATTATTTCTTAGGTTCTTATGTGCATATTTTTCTCGCCATCTTTACTCTCCCAATAGTCTACCACTAATGCCACATTTCATCATTATTATTATTATTATTATAATAATTTGACCCGACCAACCCAACCTAGGGTCGGTCCCATGGGTCGGTCGAAGTCAGAAGACATCCTATTTGAAAATTTCACCCCGACCGACCCAACCAGGGTCGGTCCCCTTGGGTTTGGTCGATGTCAGAAGACATTGACCATTCGGAAATTTCAGCTCGACCGACCCAACCCGGGTCGGTCCCCTTGGGTCGGTAGAAGTCACAAGACTTCACCCCTTTAGAAATCTCAGTCCAACCGACCCAACCAGGGTCGGTCCCCTAGGTCGGTCAAATGCAGACCCTTTTCCAAAGTGCTTAATTAACTCAAATGCTTTCCACAAGTATTCTAGCAGGTGTTAACATCATTTTGGCACTTTAAAATCCTCTTAAATCATCCACCAAACTCATTATTCAACCCACCTCAAAATTCCTTGATCATTTACTCAAGTTCTTACCAAATTCCTAACACTTGAACTTAATTTCCTACACTTCTAAGATGTGCATCTTGCTTATAACCTTAGCTAACCAAAGTGTTTCGTCTCAACCATTTTGACTACTCCTCAAGCATCATTATCCATCCTCATTTCCTTTACTCAAACTACTCAAACTTTCTCAAGGTTATATACTCTAGTTCATACTTAAATCTTCACAAGACATTATACCTTATTTTCCTTCAAATTTTGCACAAGTCTTAAGACTTCTCATACCATGATTTTGGTGTCTTGAATTCACCATTCCAACCTCTAGTTCCTCCTAGGCATTCCTAGTTCATTCTCATCCTCAAAAACTCATTAGTTTATTTATTTCCACCAATTTAACCCTTAATGATTCTTAGTACATCCTAGGTCTTAATATCTCCTTAAAACACTATAAACACTTAGTTCCTTAACCAAATTTTGACATAGCTTCCCTACTATGTTATTATACCCAAAAGCATAGTTTTTCATCCTTAAACCACTCAAGACAATCAAATCCTCAATGGATGTTCTCTACACACAAATTACACTCAAACTACAGCAGATCACAATATAGTGCATAAACTTTAATTGCTTGGCACTTAGGCCCTTAAATGACTTGGCTCTTAGGCCCTTAAATGACATTAATTTAAACACTGAATTTCCCACATTTATAGCTTTCTACCTGAAATTATACCCATCAATCTCATAGTAATTATAAATGTTCTTATACTTCACCTTATGGTTGTTTTTGAAATACCCCGAGTAATTACCACTTTAAGTTAGTGAAGTTTAAATTAAATTATGAGCAATAATTACCATGAAACATTGTGGTATTTAAAATATAAATCCAAACGGATACTTATACCGCATGTACGTATCGGTGCGTAAAATAAATTCCATTAGTGCGCCCCATAAATTGTATGAACATCCTATATACCCTAGACAATCTATAAACGTAAACGTGAACTCATATATATGAATGCGCACTTCTAAACCGAAAACGTTAATATAGTCACGTATATATATATGTACATTTATATGTATATATATATACAATCGGTGTTACGTACATAAATGACAACGTGACATATTAATACAGTCGCATACACATATAAATATATGTATAAACATATACACAACGTTACAATATCACAACGTTATATATATATAAGCAACAACGGGGCATAATAAAATAGTCGTATATATATATAACTAACCACGTGACAAATAAAATAGTCGTGTATATAACAAATAATGCGACATAATAATATAGTCGCACACACACATATATATAGTATACAAAAAAATGGCATATATATACCTATACAAAAAGAAGCCAAATGCGCTCCTGCCGGGATTCGAACCCGGTACCTTTAGTACCCTTCCTGAATGTCTTAACCGATTGAGCTGAGCTCGTATTCAGTAACTACTATGCAATACTTAATTTTGTTATAACACAGCAAGTAATCAGATGAAATCCTATGCCACCTATTCCTTGAGCTGAACTGTCCAGAATCTGTGCTAACAACTGATCCATCTTATAACCGATTCTGTTGCCTAATCTGTTGGAATTTTTAAACATTACCTATCCAGTTTTCTTTCCTTATATCCTTGCATTTGTCCAACACTTCACCACCTGCATTGTCAACCCCAATATATCCCCATGTGTAGACTGTTATCAAAATCTAAACCAAGTATACATACCAGACCTGCACAGCTGCTGTCGGATTCTATTCAAAAAAAAAAAACTGAGCAGAGAGCAGCTCCATGCCTTGCATGACCGAAACCTCTGCAAGTCCCACAAAGCTGAGACAGTAATCGTTTAGCCCATGCAGTACATCATTGTTAGCTTACTAAAATACTCCTTAATCCCTTCAATTAATAAACTACTTAAGCCCATCACCTTCTTCCACTTACTGCACAGCTGCGCAAGTTCAGAGAAATAGAAAACTGCCTGCTCCTTTATTTCCCATGTGCTCTTCAAATTCCCAGGTGGTTCCTGGTTGAAGTTACTCAACTAATACCCCACTAAATCTTGTCACTTTCTCCCATTTACCACACGCCTTGTGCAAGTCCAGATGAGGACTTCTGACTTCTTGTAAGTGCAAGAGAATCTGGAACAACGCTATTCCTTACAGTCAGGTAAATGCCACTGATTGCCCTCGTTACTTCTGTTCTCCTTTCCTTGTTTCCTGTCCGAAAACATTGCTGGAGTCCCTCTAATTTCTTGCATTTCTCACGCTTGGACTCTGCATACAAACTCCCTAGTAGAACCTCTGTAAATTCTTTATTAAAGAACTTCTGCAAAGAGCTCCAAGGCAAGAGCATGCAACCAGGAACCGTGGAAGATTAATCATTTTCTTCTCTGTTCTGATTTTTCCGTCTGAAAATTATGATTCATGGCCACTAAACTCCTGTCTCATTTACATGCATCTACTCCTCTAGATACTTTCTCTATCAATGCACCAAGACCTATCCAGAAAACACCTACAACAAGTTCATGCACATCAGCCAAGGTGAGGCCACACAACCTGTCGGTTTTAGTGTCTTCCATTTCTGATTTTCAGTTTCCAAACATAGTTTCTGTTACTCATGTGTTCTCTCCTTGTTTTGCATTAATGTCCCCTGCAGTCCACCTATGTAGCGTTCAGACGTTTCTTGGGGAAATCTGCACAAAACTTCCTGGGTTAGTCTCTAAGGTAAAACTCTTCAAAACCACGTGTCTGTCCAGAAAATTGTAACCACCTTTTTGGTACTAGTGTAAGCTATGAACGCACAAACTATTCCTTGTGCATGGCTGGTTGTAAAGCCAAGGGTTCTGAGTCAACCCGCCATTCAAAAACCTGAAAGGAAATCCTAGGAGAAACTAGCTTCTAACCAAGGTAAGGGAGAAAAAAAATGTACCGTGAACTTTGGCATTATAACTCTTGATATCAGAATCAGAAATGGACAACAACTCACCTTGGCACTTGGCTCTGTCTAGGTGTGAAACATACCAAGGAGTACCAAGGGCTAACTTTGGAAATAAATAAGCCTTTAATATCAAGGCGGTATTCCTCAACTCATGCTCAATTCATGCCTTAAAACTATACTAAAACTACTGTAAACCGCTGTCAAAAATTTACTGTCAACCTGATAACTATTGCAGATTCTATAATATTTGGGGTCTGTCTAATAAATGCCCAGAAGTAATATAGATGTAGTGTTGGGTTAATAATGAACTTGAGGCAAAGATAAAACCCTTTACTAACTTGGTAGACACGTGAGAATGTTGATGAAGGAAAAAGAAGAAAAAAAACAGTTGTGCAGAAACTGGGAAAGAAATCGGTTCTGTAACATCAGTTTTCAGAGGTTATTTGAGATTTGTATTGGTGTGATGATTAGCTTGGAAGTGTACTCACACACTTGTCTAACGCATAAACAAGCTAGGATTATTAGTGAAGGCAGTTAACATATTAAAGGAGAAGTTAGCAGTAGAATTGTGCAGGAGTAGATCTCAGTTGTTGTAGTTGTCGTTTCAGTATAAGGGAAGTTCTGTAGCTTTAACTTGTTGCCTGGGGTCTGTCTTGGGGTGGAAACCGTGATTTAATACTAAGTTAAGTAACTAGACGGGATAAACCAGAAATCAATTCGTGAACAAAAAAAAACCACAGAAGAGAAGTGATCAGTTCATATTTTTGTTTTCAGTTTGCTTGTGGTTAAGAATATATCACAACACTTAACTAAGAAGCTAGAGCAAAGTGAGGGAAATCGAAAGCCAATTCCTGAACAAAGAAATGAGCTGGAGGGACAGACATCATAGTGTATGTTTAAGTTTTTCCTGAAACATATGCTCTCTGTATAACAGTATTTCAGAGGGTTATAAGGGATTACATTGAGTGGTTTAAGGGCTTAAAGCCTTGCTAATTCATTTAACTCTGTAACTAAACCATTTGGGAGAATGAGCAGTTAATTTAACCAGCTAATAGCAAGGTTCAAGAATGAGTGAATTGATTCTGTTTCAGTTTCTTTTATGAAATTCTTACCTTAGAATAACTAAAATACAAGTAGTATAAGAGTGTTGTGCTGGCTTATTGATAAACCCAAAACCTAGCTAATGCACCTAAGTAAGTCTGTAAGAAGAATTGGGAGCCAAATTGGCGAACAAAGAAATGAAATAGAATAAGGAAAAAAAACAACCTGATGCACCAAGAAAGGAGGGGTAGACTGAACTAGTATTTCAGTTTTTTAGTTTTGTCTGGTATCAGTGTGGGTGCGACACTATCAAGTTGTCTTGTAATTTGAAATCTCAATGACACACCTAACCATCGTGAGTAAATAAGGTGAGAGGAAATGAAAGTCAAATTATGAACAACAGAAAGAGAAAGTAGAGGCTGTATCAGTTACTTGATTCAGGTTGTGTTCTTTTGTTTCAGTTTGACAGTTAACATGTAAAGAACTAATCAGAGAGGTGTTCCCTGCTAACTTGGGTTGTTTTGAGGATAAAACAATGACAAAACATGTAACTAAGAAGCTAAGCAACGTAGGGGAACTAGAAATCACATTAGAGAGCAAACAAAGAAAACTATAGAAGATAACACATCAATTCCAGGTTTCAGTTTTTGGATAATGTAAATTCAGTAGCATTAACCATATTCCTTAGGTTAGCTTTGGGTTAAAACACCACTAGAACACTTAGTTAAGTAAGTGAGTACTTTGGATGAATTGAAAGACAGACTAGTGACCAACAGGAAAGAAACAGAAGAGAGGTGATTCAGCGATACGTTTCAGTTTCATCAGTTTGGCCAGTTTTAGAATTTGGCAGTTTCAGTAGCTTGTACAATGCTGTTTGGGGTCGTTGTCGAGTGCAAACTGGTGCTAGGATACTTAACTAAGTAGGAGGCACTTTGGAACTGATTTAAAATACAGATTGAGAATCTAAATCAACGACTGAAGAGGAGTACATAAATTGAATGTTTCAGTTTTCTGCAACCCTTACCGGTTCTGTACAAGAGATTTTCATAGGGGTTGTCCATGTTGTCTTGCGATGGTATTGTGTTTAAAACCTAGCTAACACATTTAGCTCAGTGGGCAAAGACTTAAGGGAAAGGTTAGGACTCAGTTAACTAACTAGAAGCAGGAATAGAGAGGAATATGCGGAGGTTGTTTTGAGGTTCTCTATAATTGGTAGCCCTTGTATAATAGTGTTACAGAAGTCTGAAGAGTGTTACAGAGGGTTAGAAATGAACCTAAAACCTTTCTAATTGGGTGAGCTAGGCTGGTATATACATGTGGAAGGTAGGGAGTTAGTTTAACATACTGAAAGAAGAAGCAAGAAGAAACATCCAAACTCAGTTTTTCAGTTTTTTTTCGATAGTGGGTTGTTTCTGTATAATTGAGTACAGAAGCTAGGTGAGTGTTTTGAGGGTTTGATTTTGGGTTTAAAACATTGTTAATACCCATACCTAGATGAGTAAATACTGTGGGAAAGAAGCAAACCTCAGTTGACTAACTAGACACAAAAATCAAAAAGGAAATATGGAGAAGGTTGTTTCAGATTTCAATAATTTTGTGGTTCTGTACAACTGGTTTACAGAAGCATTATGAGTGTGATGCTAACTTAATAATGAACCTAAATCATAGCTAATAGATGTAGCTAGATTAGCAAAACATGTTGAGATGGTTAAGCATCGGTTTACTACATTAGAGGTGAAGTTAGATGAGTTAATGCATGAGAATTGTGTGCAGATCTAGAAAATGCAGTGCTTCTGTATAAACATGATTTAGGAGGTTTCTAAAGATTATACTACTATGATAATAGGTTTAAAACGTTGCTAACCTATCTAGCTAAGAAGGGAATACACTTTAGGCAAGTTAAATCTACCTTACATAAACTTGTTACATATTAGCGTTTAAAAATACTCTAGAATAATAGCTAGAGGGGGGTATTTAGTTAACTCATATGACGACGATGTAAACGTCCTAGGAGTTAAACAATAATCTAAGGTGAGTACTTGGGAAGTTCTAAGGTTTAGAATAAATTGTACATTCAACGACTCACCTAGGGAATAACACCCGGTATAAACGAGATAAACTAGAAAAGTGTCGTCACATGAAATCATGAACTGACACGTTATTTTTAATCAACGTTAGGGTCGTAACGAACGCCAAGCGGGAACCCGCGTGTGAGACGACACCTGCTTCTGAATAAGGTATGGATATGTGTGGTCCGTATGTTGCCGTGTTACACGGTTTGTGTTGTAACACTCCTCTCCTTAAACACGTAATAATCTCTCTCATAGCAATAAATAAAACGTCTTACAGCGGAAGAATATATAATAACAACATTACTCTCTCGCGTGTCACCGGCCATTACTCGCCCATGCGAGTAACGAAGCCAAACTATATCCAACAACCAACATAAACAAACTGCTAACCGTTGTGATAACGAGGTAACTCGTATACATCATACTAAGTCCATAAACCACAAACGTCGACAAGTGAGCGTCTACCCAATCCCGAATATACATAATCGTACCATAATACAATTCACAGTCTGACATCATTATACAAATAAACTCCATGTGCGGTAATTAAAGTAAACCCTAACAACCCTGTTCCCGCACTTCGGCTTCGGCGACAATCATCAACCTGCCCAATGAGTGTAGTCTGAGCGATAAATGCTGAGTATGCCGGGCCTGGACCCTAATGGTCACTTAGTCATTTAAACCATCTTATTATTAGATTGGTTTCATGCTTTATCATTTTACAGTTATAATCAATATTGTAATATACATGCATAATATACATAATCATCCATCCAATCCAAACATTCATTTAACGTCACAAACAACAATTGTATATCGAACGTATCGAATGTTAATACTGAATAAACGCTGTAGCGAACACCATCCTTGTTAATTTAATTTGGCCTTCAAGGCCCCATCCAAACCATGTTAATTAAATACCAGTTGGGCTACATGTTAAGACAACCCGATAACCTCACCATGGACAGTAGTCCTACCGTACACACAAAGGTGCTCATTTCGCCAGAGGTCCGGAGGCCCCAGACTATTCTCTTTTGCCTCGTAAGGCGTCCATATAAAGGCCGTAGCCACCTGACCCACGATCCAAATAGGGCTCGTTGGGTATAAACATGGAGCGAACCTGATCGGGAACCCCTCAGTGATCTCAAATGCGCAACCAAGTAGTTCGTAAACTACCGGGATTCCTCACCTCAACTCATACCATCTCTCTCTCATAATGTTTAAGATATGCTCTTAGTCTTATGGAGAATAATTATTAGCTAGTTGCCCATTGGGTCTCACGCATACCTAGAAGTTATCTAGGTTATATTGATGTTCGAGATCCATGCTCTAGAGACCGATAATGTCGTGACTCGTCCCTAAGTATTTTACTTAGGTTACCATGTACTTAATATTAATACTAATGGTATTATATCAAGTAACCGTCATGTCATCACATTAAACGCATAAGTATGTTTACATAAGTCGATCTATAGTCGACGTAGTGTTAGTCCCGTAGGACGCTCGTGCATAAATAAATAATACAGTAACACATAATCACATACACGTATCCAAAACACATAACACACAAGTGATAACAACCAAATCCGAGCCCAAGGAATTCCTTAGGAAAACCTGGATCAAACCCCTTTACATACCGTTCACCAAGACCTAGGATGCGCAGTGTAGACCACTAGCTCGTGAAGCGCCTCCGTCTGAAGTATGATCTAAACGGTAATAAAACTATAAGTCAGTCTCCATGACTAAGATCATCCTGTATTTCCGAATAACAAGTAACCCCGACAGTTCATCCCCGGATTTCTATTGTTAATTGTTACGGGTTTCTCTAAACCGGTCGGCTTTGTTACTAAAACTCGTATGTCGAAATGTTTCGACTGTTAAGTTTAATTCGTTATATTCCTTTAATCTTATCCATCATTAAATTTAGGTATATAACTTATAGTTGCATGTATGCATGCATGACGTATTATGTAACACCCCATCCAAAGCCTATCGTGGTTATCGCACACTGAACACTTAATCAAATACGTCGCAGCGGAAATATACAACACCTGGACCTTGCCACGGTCTGATCGTTAGAATATACCGGCTTAAATACTTACAATACTCATCCAAAAATACTTATCCAGCTTAAGCATCAACATTCATAATACCACAACCAACCGAGTACAAGGGTCTTAAACATAATTCCAAACTTACATCAGTTTAATATAAACAGTCGGGTGCACAGGCGCAACCCGAACTCAAAATAAATGTCCCACCCTAAGTCTAACCGCTCCTACTCTCGTAGTGCGTCCTCATGGGCCTCTTACCTGCAAGTGTAAAAATAGCCCCCGAGGGGTCAGCACGAATGCTGGTACACCCTCTCATGGCCCCCAAGCTAACGGGGCTACGACGACTAATTGTCGATAGCATGGAAATTGATTACATACACAAGCATATATGAAGTGCAATAACAATAACCACAGATGAACTTATATGGTTCACAAACAATGAACGACTCAAGCGTTCCCTTAACAAGTGGGTTAGTAACCCCCTCCTTAGTCCTCATTTCCTTAATCTCAGTTCCTTACCTTACCTTAATCTTAATCTCAATCTTAATCTCAGTATACAAACCTTTCCTGGAAGGGATTGGTTGTAGCTTAATTCGAACCTGGGATTTAGGTGATCCCACCGCACCATCTTAATGCCACCTACTCTGGACGGGAGTCCAGCGTAGCTGAGCCGGCAACCGGCCCTAGGCTACAAGTCCGAAGACAAGTCCTTAAGCGGAGGGCGGATCTGATTCAGATACCGTCCCCGTTTTTCCTTAGCATGCATGACCGGAGATCGGTCCCGGGTTTCCTCACTCAAGTTCCAGTTAGTAGACATCTTAAACACCATGTGCTAGCTAAGCCCTAACGGGCATTAACCAACAACCATCAAACTTAACTCTTATTCTTAACTTAGTAAGTACTAAACTTAGTTAGTAACAATCTCAAGTCTCGCGGGTTAGTGTAAATATAACACAATCACAACGAGAACAATATAATCCGGTTGCATGCTTTATCTTGTTTTAGTCATAGCAATTAAACAGATAGCACACAAGCCGAGGGACACCTCGTTAGCAAGCAGGTCACAAGAAGGACTGTACCGTTCACCGTCGACGATCGTTTGGTTTATCTCCTTCCAAGTCCCAATTCACAAAGCCTAGAACATTGATTCAGTTTAGGTTATTATCAATCCAACTCAATAGAATTACTTAACTTTCCTAGACATCAACCTTTACCCATTGTTTTTCACTAAGCCTTATGGTTTTTAACTTGACTCCTAAGTACATCATTTCCTCATTATTTATTACACTTACTCTCCCACTTAATGACCATCACACCCACCAAAGAAGTCCTTAACAATCTCATAACATCCATACTTAATTATCCCTATCATTTCCTAACCTTAAACAAGGTTTTTGGTCCATACAGTGGCCTGTCCGAACTTGTGTCCGGACTTCCCAAGTTCGGACACAAGTCGAGACTCAAAACTGAAAACAGACGCCTGTCCGAACTTGGTCCGGACTTCGGAAGTTCGGACTTGGGTAGGAAAATTCAAAGTAGAAGCAGACACGTCCGAACTTGTGTCCGGACTTCCAAAGGTCGGACACAAGTCGAGACTCTGAAAATTTTCATGCAACAGGGCCTGTCCGAACGTCCATGTCCGGACGGATGTTCGGACAAGGCAAAACACTCATTTTCTAAGCCTTCAAACACTTAACCAATTTTCAAAACTTCTCCTAAACCCTCATAATGTCTCCTAACATCATTTGGTACACTTATACCCTTATACAACATCCATAAAACTCATTTTCTGTCTCCTTAAACACATTAAATCATTCACCAAGATTCACCTTAATCATTATACATTTTCCTTGTAATAATGCTAACACTTGTAATGCCTTCCTCTAGGTTCCTAGGTGGTGGTTCATACCTAATGTAACCACTATGCCAAATGTTTTCCTCACCACTATAACATCATCTCCCAAGCATCTTTCACTATCTAAAACTCTCTTAAGCATTTACTTAATGTTCCTTCACAACCTAAACTTCCTTCCTAGTTGTTTACCAACTTTTACCTAAGTTCTAAATACTCGAATACATTCTCTTGATTCATAAATCCTCCATGGTGATACCTAAGTCATTATAAGTCATTAAAACACCTTAACTTCACCCTTTTTCATCAAGAAACGTATAGAACATTCCTAGTACTTCCTTAGTCATTAAATTCCCTTAGAATATCCTAAACACTTAAACTCTCCTTTAAATTTTTGCCATAGGTTCTCTAGTATATAGTACCTCCTAACACATGGTTTTTCTCCATCAAACAACCAATACCACACAAATTCTTATCACAACACTTATCTCACAATTTTCACTAAAACTTCACCACATCATCAAATAGTGCTCAAACTTAAAATGCTTGGCACTTAGGCCCTTAAATGACAATAATCTTAACCACTGAATTTCCACATATATTTGCCTTCAACCTGCGAATACACTCAACAAGGCTCCCATTGAAATTAAAATGCTTCTTGTACTTCACCTTTATATTCTTAAACTATCTTTTTCTCATTTGCTCCTTAGTCACAAGTTCACAAGCATAGTCATTGTTCCTCCTAGGTTTATATAACCTCTTTAATGTAAACTCTACACTAAACTCATCACATATCTAATTCCCATTCCCTTAAACAACAAAACACCTTAAGGTAAGTAATTACCTTGTTCTTTTTACAAGCTTAAAAGCTTTCTTCCTTAGGTTTTTCTTTGTTCAATCTCGATCACCAATGTGTGTCTCCTTGCCAATGTTCTAACCAATATCCAATGACTCCAATGAGTACTAGATAACACATTAACCCTAAGGAACAAACCCTAGGTTAAAAATATGTTTTAAGGTATTAATGTGATTGTTTTACCTTGGTTTCTCAAGACAACTTGGATATGAAGCAAGAAGGACCCTCTCTCCTTTGAAGAGTAGAAACAAGCTAGAACAAGGCATAAACATGGAGTCCCATGAGTATATTTTCGGACATGTGAAGAAAATGGTGGAAACCTAGATTTTCTTACACTTTCTTTACCTTAAGAGAATGGAGATGCCAATGGAGTCTCCAAACTTGAATTTCCTCCTCTAATGGTGGTTTGACTTGGCACCAAAATGAAGCTCTTGAAGTTTTGAAAAGATAGAAAGAAGGAGCTTGAGCTAACTAAGAGGAATATGTATTTTGTTTTGGATTTGGAGCTTAAATGAGCAAGTAGTGTGCAAGAGAAGATGGAGCTTTCATGGAGTTGAGTTCTACGTGAATGGAGAAGAGAAAGAGAGCAAGAAATCGTGGGAAACAAGGGAGAATGAAGAAGTGAGGAGAGAGGTAAGTAAAATGTGATATTTATCTTAAAAGGTGAATAGTACTTTATGCTTTAAGACTTATTTGCTTTCTCTTTACTTAGCTAGATAAGTGTGGTGAGTCACACACTTAAAAACCGGCCCCCTTTTGTAAATGAGGGTAATTAAGTCTTTGTTGACCAAATGTCTCACTTATATAGACTTATGTTATAAACTAGCTTAATTAATTCACTATTCATCAAAACAAGGCACATTGTTGTGAAATTTTTGTTCCATTGATATAGACCTCCAAAATGATACTATATAGTACACATATTAATTAAAGAGTAATGATGGACATTTAGCCATTCAAAACTCATTTACAAGACAGTTTTTCGAAAACGTGCTTTAAGACTCCTTAAAGCACATTTTGTGTTTAAACTTGTTTTCAAGCTTGGTTTTCTTTGGTAATTGACTTAAAATGACCATTAGGATATTACTAAGGTCTTAGGACATTATTTGGGTACTCTCCCATGTCTCTCCAAGCTTAGAGCACGTTTTTGCTTAAACTGCTCTTTTGGTGTTTCCTTATATTTTCTTTGATTAGAAATGTTTCTTCATGTTTCTAAGGCATTATTTAGCCTCCTTATATCTTAGTTTATCATTTAAACACCATATCTAAGTTTGGGGTATTTCAATCTACCCCCCTTAAAAGAACTTTGTCCTCAAAGTTCAACATGTGCTTAACCATTAAGGTACACTTTCGCTTAATCTTAATACACATCTTATATTCAATTCATACATCTCAAGACTCAAAGGTCAATCTCAATACAATACATAAGTATTATACATAACTCAAAACTCAACTTACACCGAAGTGTAGCAACTTACACAAACTCACATCTTAAACACCACAAACAACGACAAACATGATCGTTTCTTAACTCAAAAGCGAGGAAGCTCTACCCCCCTTAAAAAGGGGTACCCCCGTACCCTATACAGACGATCTAGTCAGTAAATAAAGAAGGGTACTTCGCCCTCATCTTATCCTCTAATTCCCACGTGGCCTCTTCGACATCCTGGTTAGACCAGAGAACCTTCACCAGTCGCACTGACTTATGGCGAGTGTCCCTAGTCTTACTGTCCAAGATTCTCTGAGGAGTCTCCACGGATCTCATATTTGGTTCTAAGTCAACCTCTCAGGTTCTAACACATGGGAGGGGTGGTGCATGTATTTCTTCAGCTGTGAAACATGAAAAACATCATGCACTTTACCCAGCTCAGCAGGTAAATTCAACCTGTAAGCAACCGGGCCCACCCGCTCCGTAATCTCATAAGGACCAACAATTTCGGGCTTAACTTGCCCTTCTGCCCAAACCTGAATACACCCTTCATCGGTGATACTCGCAGAAATACCCGTCGCCCACTGCGAACTCCAGGTCCCGTCGTCGAACATCAGCATACGACTTCTGCCTATCTTGAGCAGCTTTCATGTTCTCCCTGATTTGCTGAACTTCAGCCTTAACTTGTTCTAAGTACTCTGGTCCTATAATGACCGTCTCACTCGACTCATCCCAGCAGAGCGGTGTACGACATGGTCTACCGTACAACGCTTGAAAAGGTGCCATCTTGATCGAAGCGTGATAGCTGTTGTTGTATGAAAACTCGATCAGATGCAATCTGTCAATCCAACTGCCCTGGAAGTCTAAGGCACATGCTCTCAGCATGTCCTCGAGTGTCTGAATAGTACGCTCAGTCTGACCATCTGTCTGAGGATGGAACGCGGTACTCAGCTTGAGTTCTGTACCCAACGCTTCTCTGGTAGCTCTCCAGTACCTCGAAAGGAATCTGGTATCTCTATCTGACACTATGGTCTTTGGTATGCCGTGATGCCTCATGATTTCTTTCTCAAATAACTCAGCTAATTTGGTCACCTTCCAAGTATCCTTCATCGGTATGAATCGGGCTACTTTGGTAAGGCGATCCACCACCACCCATATCATGTTGAGACCTCCCCTAGCAGGTGGAAGCCAACTACGAAGTCCATGGAGATATCATGGAACTTCCACTCCGGAACTGGCATCGACTGTACCATTCCGCCCGGTCGTCGTGCTCAATTTCACCTTCTGGCATGTGAGACACCTCAAGACGAACTCGGTAACATCTGTCTTCATCCCCGACCACCAGAAGTATCTCTTCATGTCTTTATACATTTTAGAGGCTTCCGGATGGATGGAAACTGAAGAACAGTGTGATTCTCTAAGTATACGGTCTTTCAGATCCGTGTTACCCCTCGTGGTATGCATAATCGGCCCTTAAGTCTGATCAGATCATCATCATGAAGTCTGAAGTCGTATTTCTGACTCTCAAAGGTACCATCTGTCAGCTTCTGTCTGACCTCTCTCATATACTCATCTGTCCTCTGAGCCTCTCGCACCTCATCAACCAAGCTGGAGAAAGAAACTAGCGAATGGAGTGAGTGTGCTCGACGGCTCAGGGCATCTGCTACAACATTGGCCTTCCCTTCTTTGTATTGGAGGTCAATGTCATAGTCTTTCAGAAACTCTAACCATCTCCTCTGTCGAAGATTTAACTCCTTCTGAGTGAATATGTATTTCAAACTCTTGTGATCGGTGTAGATCGTGACACTAACCCCATATAAGTAGTGGCGCCATATCTTCAAAGCGAAGACTACAGCTCCCAGCTCTAAATCATTTGTGGGGTAGTTCTCCTCATGTTTCTTGTTTCTTCAACTGGCGTGAGGCATATGCCACCACCTTGCCATGTTGCATGAGCACGCAACCCGCCCCCTCTGCCGGATGCATCACAATAAACCTCAAAGCCCTCTGTACCGTCTGGAATGGTCAGTACCGGTGCAGTGGTCAGTGAGTCCTTCAAGCGCTGAAATGATCTCTCACAGTCAACTGTCCACAGAAATGGTGCATCTTTCTTCATCAGACTGGTCATCGGCTTCGCGACCTTGCTGAAATCTCTAACAAATCTCCTGTAGTAACCTGCCAGACCGAGAAAGCTCCGGATGTCGGTAACAGTCTTCGGCCTTGGCCAGGTACGTACGGCATCAATCTTTGCTGGATCCACTGCGATCCCAGCATCTGAGATGACATGACCTAGGAAAGAGACCTGGTCAAGCCAAAACTCACACTTGGAGAACTTAGCATATAGCTGGTTCTCCCTCAATATTTCCATACCCTCCTCAGATGTTCCTCATGCTCAATCTTAGACTTTGAATATATCAGAATGTCATCAATAAAAACCACAACCGACTTGTCCAGCTGCTCCCGGAACAAGCGGTTCATCAGATCCATAAACTTCGCCGGTGCGTTCGACAACCGAACGGCATCACTGTAAACTCATAGTGGCCGTATCGTGTCCGGAATGCCGTCTTCTCAATGTCTCCCTCCTTAATGGCTATCTGATGATACCCCGATCTGAGATCAATCTTGGAAAACACAGATGCTCCCTTCAACTGATCGAACAGATCGTCAATGCGGGGTAGTGGGGTACTTATTCTTCACTGTCACTGCATTCAGCTCTCTGTAGTCGATGCAGAGGCGGAGACTACCATCCTTCTTCTTCACGAAGAGGACTGGCGCTCCCATGGTGACACACTTGGTCTAATGAATCCTTTATCCAACAAATCTTTCAATTGTTCCTTTAATTCAGTCATTTCTGCCGGAGCCATACGGTATGGTGCTTTGGCTATCGTCCGGTACCAGGTAGCAGCTCAATGGTGAACTCTACCTCCCGAGTGGGTGGCATGCCGGGCAGTTCCCGTGGAAATAAGTCGGGGAACTCCGACACTACCGGTAAGTCGGGGTCGAACTCAGGGTCTCTCTCTCTATGTCCTGTACATAGCAGAGGTATACTTCTTCTTTCTCCTTAATTCTCTATGCATTGCCATGGCGGTGATGATCTTAGTCGAAGGCTCTGGCCTCTGGCGGTATGATATTGTTACCCCAGACGGACTCCTGAGCAGCAATCTATGCTCGGCGCAGAGGATACGTCCCTTGTGCCGCTCCAACCAGTTCATCCCGAAGATAACATCAAATCCTAGCTTACTGAACTCAATGAAACTGACTGGGAAGTCTTCCCCCTTAATTCTGATGGTGGCTCCTCGGTAGTAACGAGTGCAACGAACCTTCTCCTTAGACGGGAGCGTAACCGTGAAGTCGGGTAGCTCATCAGCGTCTAGCCCCAACCTGCTCGCAATGATGCAGAGACAAAGGTATGCGAGGCCCCTGAGTCGAAGAGAACTGATGCCTCAATCCCATTGATCGGAAGGTGCCGGTGAGGATAGTACCGCTGGCGTCGGCCTGTGCCTCTGTGAGTATGCTTAGTGCACCTTCCGTACCGAGTCCATAACCTAATTGTGTTCACAAGCTCCATGAGTATTGATGGTATAACAAGAGTCGTAACAATTTATATGAACAACACTGTTATTTTATTCATGACCATCCTGTTTACAACATGTGCTTCAATCTTACATCTCATTTCTCATCTCATTCTAACATTACATGGCTAATATTGTCTAAAGGTTAGGTTTAATTCTCCCGTCTCATATGCGTCGCATTGATTACTGCTGACGGTGCTGTATTCAGCTTGATTCTCTTAATCCCATGGTATAACATCCTTGATTCTCCTCCCAAAATTAATACATCACCTGACTTAAGTACTATCTTATCTGCACGGTCCGCACGCTTCTGCTCGCCGTATAAAAACTCCGCATCATCTCCAAGGACCAAGACACTACGGGTATCCCTCTTTCGAGAGACTCCGTTGTCTCGTCCTTATCCTGGTGTAGTCCCAGTTTCCCATCTTTTTCGTAGAAGTTTACAATGCAAATGTCTGGCTGGATGTCTGGAATCGGTTCAGCTTCCAACTGCTGAGCGATTTCCACGACTTGTGTAATAACTGGATGGAACTCTTCGGGTATTCCCGGTGGTGAGACTCCATCTTGCTCCCTCGTGGTTTGGTAATTCTTGGCATACGGATTCCAATCCTTGCCCAAGCTCATCATCTTTAACTTCATCTTTGCTCCCCCTGGGTACTCCGGTGTGTAAAAACCTCCCGGTCCCATTCCTAGTTGATTGCACCTCCTGATGATGGCTATTTGTGCTTCGGGTGTCAGGTATCCCCTTAATAAATCATACCTGGGTGGATAACCTGACATTGTTCGGTTGGAAAGTGTGTGGTTTCGATGTCGGTGTGCTCCGGGTTAGATGTAGATGGTATAGGGTAGCAGATGTTGAATCTTCCTAAAGTGGTAGTAGGTTATGTCTTACTTAATTCTAACCTCATCTTATTCTTACTTAACTCATTTATTCACCAAACATGCATGATAATGCGGTAAGCAGGTAGTTTTACTACTAAATGGTTATAGTGGTACCTGGCCTCGATGAGGGCTCAGGCTCATCGTCCCGGTCCACCATGTGTAGAGTGGGCCCCGTCTTCTGGGTCACCCGTGGGTTCTTGTCCGCCGGCTGCTGCACTTTCCTCTGACCGTCAGATCCAGCTCCCTGATCGGTCTTGCCCTTGCCCCTGGTATCGGGCCTATAGGCTCTGCTAGCAGGATTCCGGTAACACTCATAAGCTCTATGCCGTAGACACCACATAAGTTGCACTCCACCTTATTCCCCTTACAGTCGAGCCCGGGGTGGTCCTTGTGACACCATCTACAGATGAAGCTTCGCTGGTAGCCACCACCGGCCCCTCCCAGTCTCAGATCCTGATAATTCATATTGTCAATTCTCATATCTCATGGTTACTAATTTATTTCTTAACTCATTCAATATCAATTTTTCTCACCCTTTGGCGCCTTAGAGCGCAGTGGTGTAGCTGCTGCAATAGCATAGGTCAGCTTCAATGGCTCTTCCGAAGCCTTCTCCTTTTCCTCCTTCCCTTTCGGGTTCTGATTTTCTGGGCCTGAGGCTGGTACTTTTGTTTCTTGTACCCTCCTTGCCCTTGACTCTCTGAGCTCTTCCCAGCACTCTTCCTCTTTGCATTCTCCTCGTCCCTCAGCTGGACGGTAATCTCAACCTTAGCAGCGGCATGATAGCACTCCTGCTTTTCCATAGTATTAGTCTCACTTATTTCTCATAATCTAAATCTTATTCACCACTTATTCAAATTTCAATCATTCTTATTACCTGCAAGGTAGTGTAACTCGTCGGCCCCATGCCGTAGCGGAGTCGATGGCTAAGCCCGCCATAGAAGCGGTCCCCAAGATCTGGTCAGAATACCCTAGACCGGCAGAAGACGGAGCAAGGCAGTGAACTCTGAGTAATACTCGTCCACTGTCATCTTGTCCGACTGCTTAAGCGCATCCAACTGCAAGCGCTTCTTAGTCTGGACATGGGCGGGGTAGTACTTTGCTCGTAGCAAGGCGGTGTACTGCTCCCAGCCGAACTCTGGATTGGCCACATGCTCGGCCCTCACCAGCTTCCACCAATCGCCTGCCGCCCCCCTTCAGGTAGAAAGCAGCTAAGCGCACCTTGATCCCAGCAGGGACATCAAGGGTCTCGAAGGCGGTCTCCAACTCGGAGATGTACGCCTCAAGCTTGGCGGGATCGGTCTCCCCCTTAAAATGAGCGGGTCGAAGGTCTGCAAGACTCTTCACCCAGTTTGGTTCCCTAGGTTGTGGCGGTGGAGGTGGTGCACCCACACCAGGCTGATAGCCTATGCCCTAAAGCAGCAGCTACGATCTCTGCGATCGTCTGCCCTCCAGGTATCCCTGAAGTATCCTCACCCCGGCCGCGACCACGGCCTCCTCTAGGGCGTCCTGCCATCTGAACAAGCATAACTTACATTAGATTCATACTCACCATTGTTTTGGTTAGTAAGTTTATAACGTCCGTAGACGGTAAAGACAATCCACACTTATTAGTGGTCATCTGACTCTACTCACTCTAACTTCTCACACCCTTAACCCATCACTTCCTTAACTTACATCCTAACTCGGTGGTTACTCATGTCCGGTATTTCTTGATCAGAGCGTAACTACGCTCTGATACCACTTTTTGTAACACCCCATCCAAAGCTGAAATACCCCAAACCTTGGTATGTTGGTTAAATTAAAACATGATTTATTAAGACTAAAAGAGTCTTAAAACACTAGTTAATAAATTTAAACAAAAGCAAACACAAAATGTGCTTTAAAGTCAATAAGAGCTAAAATGTGCTCTAAGCTTGGAATAGGCTTGGGTAAGACCTAATGAACTTACCAAGACTTTATATATGTATTATGAACATATTAAATCAATTACCAAAGAAAACCAAGCTTGAAAACAAGTTAAAACACAAAATGTGCTTTAAGAAGTCTTAAAGCACATTTTTGAAAATTGTCTTGTAAATGAGTTTTGAATGGCTAAATGTCCATCATTACTCTTAAATATATATGTGTACTATATAGTATCACATTTGGGTGGCTATATTAATGGGAAATCAAAATTTCACTTCTAAGTGCCTTGTTTAGGTGAATAGTGATTTTTATAAGCTAGTTTATAACATATGTTGTATTAAGTAATTAAATTGACAAACAAAGACTAAAATACCCTCATACTAATAAAGGGGGCCGGTTTTTATAAGTGTGGTGACTCACCACTCTCTAGTTAATGTAATAAGTAAATAAAGCAAACTAAGTAAACTTACTTTTTACTTTATAAGCATAAAATATCTTCTTAAAAGCAAATCCTATCTCATTCTCATTTCTTTCCTTCATTCCCACGGTTTCCAAACACCATCTTCTACCTCTCTCTTCTCTCTCTCGGTAATACTACTACCTCCATTAGAACTCCCACTTTGACCTCTTGTAAAATCTTGCTCACTTGTTCAAATCAAAACAAACACCACCAATCTCTTCCTCTCATCAAGCTCTTCATTCCTATCTTCTCAAAACTCCAAGAGACCCATTCCAGTGCCAAGGTGTTCCACCATTGAAGGAGCTTGAGCTTGTATTTTGACATATTGTTGATCACCTTTGCTTCTAGGTAAGGAATCTCAAAGAAAAATCATGTTTCCTCCATGTTCTTACCTTGACCGAAAATACACATTGATATAGCTCTTTGTGTGACTTTGTTCTAGCTTCATTTCAACTCTTCATGGACTAGGTGGAGTCCTCTCTTGTTATATATTCAAACTCCCTTCAAAGATCAAGGTAAAACAACTACATTAATGTTTTGAAACCATGTAAATTAGGGTTTACAATGAGATGAAGCTCAAAGCTTGAATACTCATTATGGTGTTTGTATATTGTTTAGAGCTTGACAAGGAATCAAAATTCCATACGGTTTTGTAAGGAAACAAGAAGGAAGTGTTTTGGAAAGAGGTAAATCTACTAACCAAATGTGGTTTAATGCCTTAGGAGAAATGAGCTTATAAATGCTTATTAAACTACCTAAAGAGCAAATGGTGAATGACTTAGTAAAGTGTTCTCAAGAGACTAGTAAAGGGCATATGTGTGTGTTGAGTGTATTTGCAGGTTAAAGGCATATATATTGTGGAAATTCAGTGTTTATGATTTATGCATCTTAAGGGCCTAAGAGCCATGCATTTTAAGGGCCTAAGTGCCATGCAATTTAAATTATGCACTATATTGTGATGTAGTGTAAATTTGGGTGAAGTTGTGTATGAGAGTGTTCTTAGTGATTCTAGATGTTCTTGTGTGTTTAATGGAGAAAGCAAAGTGTTTAGGCTTAGTAATGTTCTAGGTGAATCCATGTCAAAATTAGGTAAAAAGCAAGAAGTTCTAAGTGTTTACATAAGGTTTGGTGAGTTAGAAAATGTAGGAAATGAATAAGGAGTTCATGATGTTTTAAAGGAATTTTGATGAACTAGGAAGTACTCTAGAGTGTAATAAGGACTTAGGCATGATCTTGAGATTAGTAAGTACCAAAGTCACTTTGGGACTTAGGTAATACCTAGGCAAACTTTGGTAAAATAAGGAGAAGTGTACACTAGGAAAAGAGTTTCAAGAAGGATATAAGGATTTAGTTGTGAGATATGATGCTTGGGAGATGATGTTAAAATAAGGAAAACTTTTGGGATAGTAGTTATCTTAGGTATGAAACACCACTTGAAAAACTAGGGGAAAACATTGTAAGTGTTAGGAATTTTGTGAAGATATAAGTAAAGGCTTAAGGAATTAGAAAATGAGTTTTATGAGTGTTTAAGGATGTCTTAAGCTGTGTTTGAAGTGCCCAAATGAGGTTAGGGGTACTAGGTTATATGGGGTGAAGTTTGGAGTGGAATGTAAAAAGGAAAACAAAGATTTGGGGCCGACCGGACTTGCGACCGGACTTGACTTGCAGCTCGTCGGGCCCTGTTTACCCTGCGAAAATTGGCTTCTGGAATGGACCTACCTTGGGACCGACCGGACTTGCAAGGTCGGTCGGGCTTGTAATTTGTGTACGGATTGAGTTACTGGAATCGACCGGACATAGGACCGGACTTGGCAAGTCTGGTCGGGCTAAATTTCTGAAGGGGAGAAACTCTCTGGAATCGACCGGACATGGACAAGTCCGGTCGGCAAGTCCGGTCGGACCTAAACTTGTAAAAAAAAATAAAAAAAACAGAAAAGAATGTGACTTATGTAGTTAACCCTAGGGTGTATAATGGAGGTAACCTAGGGTAAGATAGACATTAAAACATGTCATACAATCATGTTGAATACTTAGTAAGTGTGAAGTTAAATAAATAATTAACCGACATTACTAATGTGTATAGGATTCTCTCAGGTGGAAACGAAACGAGGCAAGGACCAAGGTATGGTTTTCTTGTAGTCTGTTGCCTACCGGTTTACACCGGCTTGGATGTTGATTGCTTTTCTGTGTGTTACGACCTTATAAGACTAAGGCATGAAAAGAGTTTACAGTTGTTATACATTAAGATGTTGTAAAGTTGTGACTCCTTCCCTTGGTTGTCTAACAAGACCTAAATGTTTGCTTGTTGTGACTTAACAAATATGGTGTGATCACTAACAAGTGCTAATCGGGGGAGTGAGGAGTCCGGTTGTTCCGGCCACGCGTGTGATGGATGGGGGTCGATATCATATCCGTTCGGCTCTCTTGGTGTATGTATAGGTGGTATTCCAATTTGGTTTCTACCTTCCCTTAGCTTATCCAAAGCTAGTTACTGACTCACGTCGGGCCATAGGGGCATACGTATGTTATTTCGGTGTGCTTGGGATTACTATATCCGACACACCTTTGGTATAAGTTAACCGTTCTACATAACCGGACGGTAACGAGGATGGTAACGAGCTTAACATGGGATTGGTAAAAATCTCTAGGCTCACATGGTGTACTAACTATGGTGGAAGGTTCCTTGTGAGAACCGATTTTATGGTGATATGTATTGTTATAATGCTATGCAATTTCCCTTGCTATGCTGTGGTAAATATATATATATGTTGGATGTTCTAAAATGAATGCCATGTTATTATGACAATTGGTTGCGCGTATCCCGGTAGCCGATGGGCTGCGCGTTAGCCATACCAGCAAAGGTTGCTGACCCCCTCGGGGGCTCCATATTTTATTGCAGGATGAGGATCGAAGAGGCAGAGTGGCTCTAGGTCCTAGGTCGTTGACGTACTTTTGGCTATGTTGGTTGTTGAGCCCGGGATGCGCCTGTGCTCCCGAGGCATTACATTTTGATACCGTTGTTATACAGTGGTGGGTGATTATGGTTTGTAGGTGTGTTGTAAATTAAATACTCGGTATGGTTGGTTATGTTTATATATGGATGTTAGATACTATGCTCGGGAGTCTGATCATCAGACCGATACACATGTATTTATTCTGCCTAGTTAACCACGTGGGTGGTTAACGGCGTTGTAACACCAAAGCGTTTAGTTAATGTTGGTTGGTTATTTCCGCTGCGATTTCGGTAGTTGATAGGGGCGTTGTAGGGGTGTTACAAAAGCCTATCGTGGTTATCGCAACTGAACACTTAATCAAATACGTCGCAGCGGAAATTTACAACACCTGGACCTTGCCACGGTCTGATCGTTAGAATATACCGCTTAAATACTTACAATACTCATCCAAAAATACTTATCCAGCTTAAGCATCAACATTCATAATACCACAACCAACCGAGTACAAGGGTCTTAAACATAATTCCAAACTTACATCAGTTTAATATAAACAGTCGGGTGCACAGGCGCAACCCGAACTCAAAATAAATGTCCCACCCTAAGTCTAACCGCTCCTACTCTCGTAGTGCGTCCTCATGGGCCTCTTACCTGCAAGTGTAAAAATAGCCCCCGAGGGGGTCAGCACGAATGCTGGTACACCCTCTCATGGCCCCCAAGCTAACGGGGCTACGACGACTAATTGTCGATAGCATGGAAATTGATTACATACACAAGCATAATATGAAGTGCAATAACAATAACCACAGATGAACTTATATAGTTCACAAACAATGAACGACTCAAGCGTTCCCTTAACAAGTGGGTTAGTAACCCCCTCCTTAGTCCTCATTTCCTTAATCTCAGTTCCTTACCTTACCTTAATCTTAATCTCAATCTTAATCTCAGTATACAAACCTTTCCTGGAAGGGATTGGTTGTAGCTTAATTCGAACCTGGGATTTAGGTGATCCCACCGCACCATCTTAATGCCACCTACTCTGGACGGGAGTCCAGCGTAGCTGAGCCGGCAACCGGCCCTAGGCTACAAGTCCGAAGACAAGTCCTTACTTAGCGGAGGGCAGATCTGATTCAGATACCGTCCCCCTTTTTCCTTAGCATGCATGACCGGAGATCGGTCCCGGGTTTCCTCACTCAAGTTCCAGTTAGTAGACATCTTAAACACCATGTGCTAGCTAAGCCCTAACGGGCATTAACCAACAACCATCAAACTTAACTCTTATTCTTAACTTAGTAAGTACTAACTTAGTTAGTAACAATCTCAAGTCTCGCGGGTTAGTGTAAATATAACACAATCACAACGAGAACAATATAATCCGGTTGCATGCTTTATCTTGTTTTAGTCATAGCAATTAAACAGATAGCACACAAGCCGAGGGACACCTCGTTAGCAAGCAGGTCACAAGAAGGACTGTACCGTTCACCGTCGATGATCGTTTGGTTTATCTCCTTCCAAGTCCTAATTCACAAAGCCTAGAACATTGATTCAGTTTTAGGTTATTATCAATCCAACTCAATAGAATTACTTAACTTTCCTAGACATCAACCTTTACCCATTGTTTTTCACTAAGCCTTATGGTTTTTAACTGACTCCTAAGTACATCATTTCCTCATTATTTATTACACTTACTCTCCCACTTAATGACCATCACACCCACCAAAGAAGTCCTTAACAATCTCATAACATCCATACTTAATTATCCCCATCATTTCCTAACCTTAAACAAGGTTTTTGGTCCATACAGTGGCCTGTCCGAACTTGTGTCCGGACTTCCCAAGTTCGGACACAAGTCGAGACTCAAAACTGAAAACAGACGCTTGTCCGAACTTGTGTCCGGACTTCGGAAGTTCGGACATGGGTCGAGGAAAATTCAAAGTAGAAGCAGACACGTCCGAACTTGTGTCCGGACTTCCAAAGGTCGGACACAAGTCGAGACTCTGAAAATTTTCACGCAACAGGGCCTGTCCGAACGTCCATGTCCGGACGGATGTTCGGACAAGGCAAAACACTCATTTTCTAAGCCTTCAAACACTTACCAATTTTCACCAAACTTCTCCTAAACCCTCATAATGTCTGTCCTAACATCATTTGGTACACTTATACCCTCATACAACATCCATAAAACTCATTTTCTATCTCCTTAAACACATTAAATCATTCACCAAGATTCACCTTAATCATTATACATTTTCCTTGTAATAATGCTAACACTTGTAATGCCTTCCTCTAGGTTCCTAGGTGGTGGTTCATACCTAATGTAACCACTATGCCAAATGTTTTCCTCACCACTATAACATCATCTCCCAAGCATCTTTCACTATCTAAAACTCTCTTAAGCATTTACTTAATGTTCCTTCACAACCTAAACTTCCTTCCTAGTTGTTTACCAACTTTTACCTAAGTTCTAAATACTCGAATACATTCTCTTGATTCATAAATCCTCCATGGTGATACCTAAGTCATTATAAGTCATTAAAACACCTTAACTTCACCCTTTTTCATCAAGACAACGTATAGAACATTCCTAGTACTTCCTTAGTCATTAAATTCCCTTAGAATATCCTAAACACTTAAACTCTCCTTTAAATTTTTGCCATAGGTTCTCTAGTATATAGTACCTCCTAACACATGGTTTTTCTCCATCAAACAACCTATACCACACAAATTCTTATCACAACACTTATCACACAATTTTCACTAAAACTTCACCACATCATCAAATAGTGCTCAAACTTAAAATGCTTGGCACTTAGGCCCTTAAATGACAATAATCTTAACCACTGAATTTCCACATATATTTGCCTTCAACCTGCGAATACACTCAACAAGGCTCCCATTGAAATTAAAATGCTTCTTGTACTTCACCTTTATATTCTTAAACTATCTCTTTTTCTCATTTGCTCCTTAGTCACAAGTTCACAAGCATAGTCATTGTTCCTCCTAGGTTTATTAACCCCCTCTTTCTAATGTAAACTCTACACTAAACTCATCACATATCTAATTCCCATTCCCTTAAACAACAAAACACCTTAAGGTAAGTAATTTACCTTGTTCTTTTTACAAGCTTAAAAGCTTTCTTCCTTAGGTTTTTCTTTGTTCAATCTTGATCACCATGTGTGTCTCCTTGCCAATGTTCTAACCAATATCCAATGACTCCAATGAGTACTAGATAACCATTAACCCTAAGGAACAAACCCTAGGTTAAAAATATGTTTTAAGGTATTAATGTGATTGTTTTATTACTGGTTTCTCAAGACAACTTGGATATGAAGCAAGAAGGACCTCCTCTCTCCTTTGAAGAGTAGAAACAAGCTAGAACAAGGCATAAACATGGAGTCCCATGAGTATATATTTTTGGACATGTGAAGAAAATGGTGGAAACCTAGATTTTCTTACACTTTCTTTACCTTAAGAGAATAGAGATGCCAATGGAGTCTCCAAACTTGAATTTCCTCTCTAATGGTGGTTTGACTTGGCACCAAAATGAAGCTCTTGAAGTTTTGAAAAGATAGAAAGAAGGAGCTTGAGCTAACTAAGAGGAATATGTATTTGTTTTGGATTTGGAGCTTAAATGAGCAAGTAGTGTGCAAGAGAAGATGGAGCTTTCATGGAGTTGAGTTCTACGTGAATGGAGAAGAGAAAGAGAGCAAGAAATCGTGGGAAACAAGGGAGAATGAAGAAGTGAGGAGAGAGGTAAGTAAAATGTGATATTTATCTTAAAAGGTGAATAGTACTTAATGCTTTATAAGACTTATTTGCTTTCTCTTTACTTAGCTAGATAAGTGTGGTGAGTCACACACTTAAAAACCGGCCCCCTTTTGTAAATGAGGGTAATTAAGTGTTTGTTGACCAAATGTCTCACTTATATAGACTTATGTTATAAACTAGCTTAATTAATTCACTATTCATCAAAACAAGGCACATTGTTGTGAAATTTTTGATTTCCCATTGATATAGACCTCCAAATGTGATACTATATAGTACACATATTAATTAAAGATTAATGATGGACATTTAGCCATTCAAAACTCATTTACAAGACAATTTTTCGAAAACGTGCTTTAAGACTCCTTAAAGCACATTTTTGTTTAAACTTGTTTTCAAGCTTGGTTTTCTTTGGTAATTGACTTAAAATGACCATTATGATATTACTAAGGTCTTAGGACAATATTTGGGTACTCTCCCATGTCTCTCCAAGCTTAGAGCACGTTTTTGCTTAAACTGCTCTTTTGGTGTTTCCTTATATTTTCTTTGATTAGAAATGTTTCTTAATGTTTCTAAGGCATTATTTAGCCTCCTTATATCTTAGTTTATCATTTAAACACCATATCTAAGTTTGGGGTATTTCATATTATATTGTATTATTTTCCACCATCCATTATAATACTTTTATTATATAATCCATTATCTTTTGTAAACTATATTTGTACCCAAAAACTTATAACTTATAGTGTGTAACTACTTTTCATGTAATAACCACCACCATCATATTATATGGTTTCCAACCATAATATATATTCATCCTTATATACATTTTACTTGGATATGTTATATTTACCATATAGGTAAGTTTCATGAGTTGTAAAACTCTTGTATTATATGTTACATTTTTATCATCTTGTATTAGATGATTATTCGCATTAGTTGTATTATATTATACAACTTATATTAAGATTGGTATCCTAATATTATGTAACATTCTATGTTGTATATTTACAACTCCTAAGGTTTAATCAATAAATACCTTAGTTTATAAATCTTATTTATTTATAGTTTGTCACATTATTTAATGTGAATATCCTTACTTATATTAACTCCATCAAAACCACCTTAATACCATATAATTGTTATAACATTTACAACATAGTAGACCATAGTCTAAATTCATTTTCCATCTCTTTATAATTCGGTACAGCCCCTTTATTTTATTTAAATTCTATTTTGACCACATAACATTATGTAATGTTATACCATATACTAATATCATATAATATGATATTTTTATTTCCTTTAACTTATAACCTATAGTTTTTTATACAAACTATTTATATTGCCGCATAGGCATATATATTTATACCTTATTCTTTTCCATAATCCATAGTTTCCTTTATTTACAAAATCATCCCATAATTTATACCATGTTATATATACCATATAATATAACATTTTTAACTTATAAAAGGGTATAACCTATGGTTTTATTTTTGTAAAATTTCCGAACAGACCCTATTCTGTTTATAATTTAATTTCCACCCCTTTTAACTTTTCTATTTATATTTTGACCATTTATATAATGTTATGTAAAATATATCATATATTATAACATTTTAAACCTTAATATAAATATAACCTATGGTTATATGATATTATAATTTACGAACAGACCCAAAACTGTTTTATATTATTTTTCTAACCCACCAAGTTTCTAAATTGCCATTTGGCCCAATTTATAACATATAGTTTTATAATATCATTAAAACTATATATTATACATACGTCTTATTAAATACTCTTATATAATTCTAAAAATCACCAAATTTCACCCAAGGTTATAAATATTACTTCTAACCCTTACAATCTCGGTATTTACTATTCACCACTTATATTTATCTAAAGTGTCACAATGACATAATAACTATATATTATACATATATAGTTTACCTTAATTCCAAAATCAACCCAATAATTCCTAAAAATTCCTAATAGCCCATGGGTGTTTATAATACATTTTACACCCTCTATTTCCGGTAATAACATATTTACCACATATGTTATAAAATTGTTACAATTAAATACTTATCTTATTATAAAACCTTAAATAAGTTATTTAACTTATCTAATTTGGTCAAAACCTACCATATGGTCAAGGTTGACCTCCTTAATATTGCCTTGACCATTAATTTCAATATATTACGGTTTGTACCCATATTTCCAGAAATTACCATTTAACCCCAAAACTTTATAAAATCTTATAATTTTTATTTAAACTCATTTAACCCCAATTTTTGGCTTTATTATTATATAGCCCCCAAATTTAATTAATTAATAATGAATTATACCACAATTCCTTGCGGTAATATATATATGTTACCTAAACTTAATTAAAACCTTATAAATACATAAATAAAATGGCCTAAAGTACATGGCCTTATTACAAACATTAGCATAAAATAAATTACACATAAATGCTCAAAAATGCTTTAAACTCTCGGCCTCTCCCATATGTTTTCCATATTTACCAATTTTCCACATAATGTTTTAAATTTGACAATTATGTTAATTAATTACTTATATAAATTTACTAAACCATTCCTTAATCACCTAAGGTCAAAATAAGACCTTTATACCTTTTTCACTCACGGCATATATTATACACATATGTATAACACATATTAATATACCAAGTGAAGGTTTAAGTGATTTATACCTTATTTTTGCCAAGTATAGGCCTTGTTTGGCCACGGCTGTTTGGAGATAAAATTTCCACAGCTTAGTTTACATGTTTTCAAACAGCAATGAAGGCATGATTAGTCTCCAAGCAAGATCTAACCATAAGAAGTGTTTAATGTATATTTTCAAGGTAAAATTTACCTTAGAATACCAAGGTAACCAAGGGTTGTCTTCGGCCTATTTATACAGAAGATAAAGAGCATCAAAAGAGCTACTAACCAGGCTTAAAACCGGTATAACTCGATTAGAAGATGGCTAGTTTTCACCTTGATTAAAATGCCAAAAATGGTGTTTTTGCTTGGATTTGGCTATTCCTTGAAGCTCTTGATATTCCAACTGAATAAGTATGTTAAGAAGAAGATAATAAGCTTAAGAACAAAGTTTCACAACCGGAATTGAAGAGAATCAAGAGATAAGTGCTTAATACATTTTTATACCTTAAGAACAAGATTAGAATTCTCCACCTTCTTCCCTTGTTACAGCTGAGAATCACTCATATTTTAACCTCCAAAAAACCTAGAACCATGGATGGAAATGGTTGATGCTTAGCTCCATGGAAAGAGGAAAGAAATGTGAAGAGAATGAACATAAAATGGATTAATAGCTTACCTATGTCAATTGGTGTTTCTCTTCTGAACTTGGCATGTTCTCACGGTTTGGAGAAGCAAAAGAGAGGATGGAGCTGCTGGTGTCGGCTGGGAAGCAAGGCAAATGAGAAAGGTAAGCTAATTTTGCTTTTCTGTTAATTAATGTTACTTTATGTAATAGTAATTGATGACTCATTAGATTGGCTAGATATTCGTTTAGAGGTTCCTTAATGGATGGGTATGCCAGCTAATATGGGTGGCAATGGAGGGCTTGGTCAATGGATGACATTTGACCAGAGTTTAAGTGAAGTAATTAAATGTTATTTTTGGGTACTATTCATCCAAAATTACCCATTTTGATTTTATTTTTAAACTTTGATTTAGACTTTATAATATGTCTATCATGTCACATTAATTTTATAAGGAATGTAACCTAGTCTTTAAAATGACAAAAGTCATTATCTTAGAGCTCATGCACAAAAACGTGCTTTAAGGTGTTTTAGTGCACATTTTGTGTCGCAAGGTGTTTCTGAGCTTAGTTTTTTTTAGAACAGTTTTTTGTGTTCCTTACATGATAACAGATCTTATGAATCCAATTTTATATAAAATAGAGGTCATTAGACCTTTAAGGTTTCCTTAGAGCACATTTTTGCCCTACTTGACCTTGAAGCATGTAAATGCTTGTGATATGTGTTGGAGTGTTATCCAACTATTGTAATATGTTTACTTATGTGTTAATATGCTTAGGACAAAGTTTTAGGTCCTAAGAAGCTCATTTGGGTATGTATTTACCCTAAACAGTCAAAGGGTGCAATATCTTGCTTTGTGTTGACCAATGTTGTTCTCAATTGATTTTTAAGTCATGTTTAGGCCTTAATTAATGTGATTAGATGTTTAATCCATGTTTTATTAGTTTGGGGTATTTCAATCTACCCCCTTAAATAGACTTCGTCCCGAAGTCGCTTCATCAAATAAGTATTTATATAAATATATGACTACCCATTATTCCAATAATGTCTATCTATGTAATATATCATTTATTCACACATTGTACACACATCGTATTGTGCTTAAACAGCACATAGCCATCACTTTGTGGCATTAATTCAATCATATATGGATATAGGTGATCCATCAGCACCCTTGTTTGCTATCAATTCTACAAACCCTGACAACCTCCCCGAGGTGTCCATAACATACCATCATTCCACATTCCATATCTAATTATTCATTTCGTATCTAAGCGATACCATATGTAATCATTCTACAAAGCAATATAAATATATATATCACAAGTAGCATAAGAAAGGTATTACACATATGGGTGTAAATACAACATTCAAACAGGTATCTCATAAGATACATACATACAAGTGCACATCACACACCAAAACAAACCAACAACGTACGCCCCACGTACCAAACATAACCAACAAAACCTCGTATGCCCCGCATACCACCAATTCACTATATGCCATGCATACGAAACAAACAAATAAACAAACCTCGTATGCCCCGCATACCACAAACTACTGTATGCCCCGCATACCAAACAACAAAACTTAGTGCACACACGTGCACAGCCAAGAGGCTCTACCCCCCTTAAAAAGGGTTATGCCCCCGTACCCACAAGTATACAACATCCGCTCAACAAGGAGCGCTGGATACTTGGCTCTCACAGAGTTCTCCAACTCGTGGATTATCCTCATATCAGAGAGACAGGTATGACTCTAGCCCTTTTGGGCTCCACAATACATAAAGGGTGAGGCACTGAACTATTTGTGCTCTCTCCCAAGTTCGTTCTAATTGGCCCACTCGCTCCGCACTGAGGTGCAGACCCATGAACATAGGCTCAGTTTACCTCTTTTCATTGCTGTGAATCCTCTCATTTGGATCACTAGCATACATTCGTGTGTCTTCTCTCACTGATATTCAGCTTGAGGTGTAATATGACATTGGCTATTGTTAGTACTTAGTGCTCCTTGCACTTGTCTTTGTAATACTAAGACGTACCAGCCTACATGTCCACGGAGATGATGATTGTCATCCGTGCCTCCTGGTGGTTTTGTCCCGGAGTAACACACTGTTCTAGTTCTTTGATACACACTCATGTTGATATCCATTGTATCTTTCTGTATTCCCACTAGATTAATAACTGCACAAGTGCAATACCAAAACACTCAGTCCTACAGAGTGCAGAGGCGTAAACTCTCAGCAGCTAATATCTAATGAGTCCAACAGATAAGATGAGCGAATTATCATGTGAGTGGTACATTCCAAGTCCATTGTTCATTGCTTAAGGTATCAGCTAGTATATTAGCTTTGTCTCTCATCATTGCGTAGTCACACGTTTATGTCCACATCATCTGGTAGATTTCCTCTGGATTGCAAGAATTGCTCGATCCTTATGAGGGTTCTACACATTATTCGTCCATAATTGGTTTCCATGTTTCTTTCCTTAGTGTTCACATCCTTGAAAGGTTTCCTTGTCTTCACTGTGTATTGTCTACTGCTCTGTGTTGAAGGTTCTTTATTTCTCTATCCCGTTGGTTTAACTACGGCTCTTCTCGTCCATCTTCGAGGTAATTTATCACTGTCCTTAGTACGGAGTTGACTACTTCTCGTGTTCCTAACACTACTTGTCTACTTGCATGGGGTACCGCACTGATACATTACTACTTACCCAACTAACTCATAAATAAGTCTGTCAGGCCCACATGCTCCTATCGGAGTGCGGTCGTCCCATGTCTCGTTTAGCAAACTGGTAATGTCTGTCACACGATTATTGTGAAGTATTCTGTTTTCAATCTCCCTTTTGATGGATATCCTCTTTGTTGTTTATTAGTTCGTATTGTCGGTTATCTTGTAATAAGTGCTATTGCCCTAGTGGCATCGGTGGTAACTTGTGCCATAAGCCGGCGTTATTCAGCTCGGTGTAAGTAAAATTGGTCCTCCTAATTCGATCTCATTTAGTACAACACATGTTCCTTTTCTCCCTGTTTATCATGATCATATCTCATCCATAGTTCATATTTGTTTCCTCATCCGTTCAATTGGATGTATTGCAGATTGCATAATAGCTTGAGCAACTTGGCTCTTCACTTCCTAACCATCCTCACTGACGGTGGTGCATCTACAAAGGATACGCTTGTCCATAAGGACTAAACATTCATCACTATTAGTGATTAGCATTAAACACGGGTATACACTGATGGTATTTGGCTAATAAGCCCAGTCTGACAATTCTCGAACAATAAACTGGTGTGGTTTACAATCACAGTGGCTATATAACTTCTTCAGTTGAATAGGTTCTAATCTTAAGGTTTGTATGAAAAGTATGGAAATTGGTATTAAAATAAGAGATTAAAATTAGTAGTAGTTGTAGTTGTAGTTGTAGTTGTAGTTGTAGCACTTGCTCTGTCAAGTGCGCAAGGCAGATGGAAATTTCAGTGGTTTGACTTGTCATAGCGCTTGCAATAGCAAGTGCGCCATGCAGGTGGAAATTCTGGTTCAGTAATCACCGGTCTCATTGACTCTGCGTCATCGAGTATGGGCAACGTGATAATGTAAGCATTAACATTCTGTTCATATATATAATCAGTCAAGGTTCCAAGGTTACTCGCATCGAGTCCACAAAACTAGTCTCAAAAGTCATACACAAAAAAGGCGAGTGGTCAATGACACACCCCCACGTATTTATAACATATCTCCGTCTAAATATCTCCGTCTAACATCGAGTATGGTCTTTCACCAGCGGTCTCACGGAGTTCAGGGTACTCATGCCCTATCTACTCCCTTGCCTTTCTGGGCTCCAGCATCAGTAGATGTCTGGCCATCCTGACCGCCTCGTGGTACTCCAGATCCTCCAACTGAGGTCTTCTGAGTATTCCTTGGTGCCTTGTAGTAATGGCTCTCAGGGTTCATCCAGCACTCGAACTCCCGGTGGCCCTCTTTCTTGCAGCACCGACACTCAACTCTGCGGCCACTACAGTCGACCCCAGGATGGTCCTTCCCACAACGCTTGCAATAGAAATGGCGCTGGGGCTGTCCGGTGCCTAATGGTAGCATTTAGTTTAAGTTACAATCTGATGATATAAAGGTTAAGGTTACAATTGAATTTAAGAGGCAGGCGTTCTCACCCTTAGGAGGTGCAGATCTCAGAGGCTGAGCGTCTATAACTGGGCCGGTCAATCGAAGGACGGGCTCTTTCCCTTTTGCTCCCTGGTGACCCTGCTGCCCTTTCTTCTGAAAAAATTTCCTGTTTAAGGTCTCGGGTCAGCATTCATAAGGTATTTAATATGGTAAGTAATTTAGAATGGGACAAGTCCTTACTTTCCCTTCTTCTAGCTATCGTCTGGAGATGCTCCTCCACCCTCAGACTCTCCCTCAGGGTTCTTTCTCTTCTTGGCCCCGAGAGTCTCTTCCCGAGTCTGGAGCATTAGCTCCGTCCTCGAGGCAGCGTCATAACACTCTTGGAATCTCATTGGTAAGTTCTCACAAAGTTAATCGGTACTGTAGTAAGTAAAGAATTTATGGCTTTCATGTTAATACCTGGATGGTAGTGTAGAGGGTAGCACCCATCCCCATCTGGATGTGAAACAACCATCCCCCCCGGAACTTCTCGACCTTCACAGTCTCTGAGTAATCAACTCCGGGGATAAAGTCCAGCAGACCAATGAATCGAGCGTAGTACTCATCCACGGTCAGACCTCCCTGGGATAATGTCTCGAACTCATGGCGCTTCTTCTGTTTGAGATGTGTCGGATAGTACTTCCCCTCAGCAACTCGACAAAGGCAGCCCACGAAAAGTTGGGCGTAGCCAGGTGATGGTCCTTGACCAACCTCCACCAAGTGCTGGCTGCATCCTTCAGATGGAAAGCAGCAATGGCGACCTTATTGTCGGCAGGTACTTGCAAAGCTTCGTAGGCCTTCTCATGTTCAACTATGAAACTCTCTAAGGCTACGGGTCTGGCTCCCCAGAATATGTAGGTGGTCGGGTCTCGGAAACTGACTTCAGCCAGTTCGTCTCCCGGGGCGGTGGCGTGGGGCTGGTGCTCCTCCAATCTGAGTACCAAGCTGTGCGAGAAAGGCAGCAATCGTCTCTGCAACTCCTGGAACCACGGGGTCACCGCCTCCACCTCTACCAGTACCACGCCCTCTGGTTCCCCCAGACATCTGTAGTACAGTATGTCATATAAATACGCGGTCATTTACCGTACAAAACTAGTAGATATTGAATTGCCTTTAAGGCTAATATATCACTCAATTTGCGTTACTAGACACAATATCTTTTAAGACGAGTCGTCTCGTACCTCACAAACGTTTCCCATAATTTCCCAAGTCCTAAGCTCACTGTCTTAACCTATTTTCCCGTCATCAGAGCGGTACTCCGCTCTGATACCACTTTTGTAACACCCCTCTCCTTAAACACGTAATAATCTCTCTCGTAGCAATAAATAAAACGTCTTACAGCGGAAGAATATATAATAACAACATTACTCTCTCGGGTGTCACCGGCCATTACTCGCCCATGCGAGTAACGAAGCCAAACTATATCCAACAACCAACATAAACAAACGGCTAACCGCTGTGATAACGAGGTAACTCCTATACATCATACTAAGTCCATAAACCACAAACGTCGACAAGTGAGCGTCTACCCAATCCCGAATATACATAATCGTACCATAATACAATTCACAGTCTGACATCATTATACAAATAAACTCCATGTGCGGTAATTAAAGTAAACCCTAACTACCATGTTCCTGCACTCCGGTTTCGGCGACAATCATCAACCTGCGCAATGAGTGTAGTCTGAGTGATAAATGCTGAGTATGCCGGGCCTGGACCCTAATGGTCACTTTGTCATTTAAACCATCTTATTATTAGATTGGTTTCATGCTTTACCATTTTACAGTTATAATCAATAGTGTAATATACATGCATAATATACATAATCATCCGTCCAATCCAAACATTAATTTAATGTCACAAACAACAATTGTATATCGAACGTATCGAATGATAATACTGAATAAACGCCGTAGCGAACACCATCCTTGTTAATTTAATTTGGCCTTCAAGGCGCCATCCAAACCATGTTAATTAAATACCAGTTGGGTGTCATGTTAAGACAACCCTATAACCTCACCATGGACCGTAGTCCTACCGTACCACAAAGGTGCTCATTTCGCCAGAGGTCCGGAGGCCCCTGACTATTCTCTTTTGCCTCGTAAGGCGTCCATATAAAGGCCATAGCCACCTGACCCACGATCCAAATAGGGCTCGTTGGGTATAAACCTGGAGAGGAACCCAATCGGGAACCCCTCAGTGATCTCAAATGCGCAACCAAGTAGTTCATAAACTACCGGGATTCCTCACCTCAACTCATACCATCTCTCTCTCATAATGTTTAAGATATGCTCTTAGTCTTATGGAGAATAATTATTAGCTAGCTGCCCAATGGGTCTCACGCATACCTAGAAGTAATCTAGGTTATATTCATGTTCGAGATCCATGCTCTAGAGACCGACAATGTCGTGACTCGTCCCTAAGTATTTTACTTAGGTTACCATATACTTAATATTAATACTAATGGTATTATATCAAGTAACCGTCATGTCATCACATTAAACGCATATGTATGTTACATAATTCGATCTATGTCGACGTAGTGTTAGTCCCGTAGGACGCTCGTGCATAAATAAATAATGCAGTAACACATAATCACATACACGTATCCAAAACACATAACACACAAGTGATAACATCCAAATCCGAGCCCAAGGAATTCCTTAGGACAACCGGATCAAACCCCTTTACATACCGTTCACCAAGACCTTGGATGCGCAGTGTAGACCACTAGCTCGTGAAGCGCCTCCGTCTGAAGTATGATCAAAATGGTAATAAAACTATAAGTCAGTCTCCATGACTAACTACATCCGGTATTTCCGAATAACAAGTAACCCCGACAGTTCATCCCCGGATTTCTACACTTAATTGTTATGGGTTTCTCTAAATCGGTCGGCTTTGTTACTAAAACTCGTATGTCGAAATGAAATACCCCAAACTTAGATATGGTGTTTAAATGATAAATAAGATATAAGGAGGCTAAATAATGCCTTAGAAACTTTAAGAAACATTTCTAATCAAAGAAAATATAAGGAAACACCAAAAGAGCAGTTTTAACAAAAACGTGCTCTAAGCTTGGAGAGACTTGGGAGAGTACCCAAATATTCTTCTAAGACCTTAGTAATATCCTAATGGTCATTTCAAATCAATTACCAAAGAAAACCAAGCTTGAAAACAAGTTAAAACACAAAATGTGCTTTAAGGAGTCTTAAAGCACGTTTTTGAAAAATTGTCTTGTAAATGAGTTTTGAATGGCTAAATGTCCATCATTACTCTTTAATTAATATGTTTACTATATAGTATCACATTTGGAGGTCTATACCAATGGGAAATCAAAAATTCACAACAATGTGCCTTGTTTTTGATGAATAGTGAATTAATTAAGCTAGTTTATAACATAAGTCTATATAAGTGAGACATTTGGTCAACAAAGACTAAATTACCCTCATTACTAAAGGGGGGCCGGTTTCTTAGGAGGTGAGTCACCACCTTCATGACTCATTAAGTAGTTAAAAGAGCAAATAAGTCTTATAAAGCATAAAGTACTATTCACCTTTTAAGATAAATATCACATTTCACTTACCTCTCTCCTCACTTCTTCATTCTCCCTTGTTCACACGGTTTCTTGCTCTCTTTCTCTTCTCCATTCCACAGTGAAGCTTACCTCCATGCTAGCTCCACCTTCTCTTGCACACATCTTGCTCATTTTAGCTCCAAATCCAAAACAAAAAATACATTCTTCTTAGTTAGCTCAAGCTCCTCCTTTCTATCTTTTCAAAACTTCAAGAGCTTCATTTTGGTGCCAAGTCAAACCACCATTAGAGGAGGAAACTCAAGTTTGGAGACTCCATTGGCATCTCCATTCTCTTAAGGTAAAGAAAGTGTAAGAAAATCTAGGTTTCCACCATTTTCTTCACATATCCAAAACTATATACTCATGGAACTCCATGTTTATGCCTTGTTCTAGCTTGTTTCAACTCTTCAAAGGAGAGAGAGGGGTCCCTCTTGCTTCATATCCAAGTTTGTCTTGAGAAACCAAGGTAAAACAATCACATTAATACCTTAAAACATATTTTTAAACCTAGGGTTTGCTCCTTAGGGTTAATGTGTTATCTAGTACTCATTGGAGTCATTGGATATTGGTTAGAACATTGGCAAGGAGACACACATTGGTGACCGAGATTGAACAAAGAAAAACCTAAGGAGGAAAGCTTTTAAGCTTGTAAAAGAACGAGGTAAATTACTTACCTTAAAGGTTTGTTTGTTTAAGGGAATGGGATTTAAGTATATGATGAGTTTAGTGTAGAGTTTATATTGGGAAGGTGTTATAAAACCTAGGAGAAACAATGACTATACTTGTGAACTTGTGACTAAGGAGCAAATGAGGAAAATAGATAGTTTAAGAATATCAAGGTGAAGTACAATAAGCATTTTATTTCAATGGGAGCCTTGTTGAGTGTATTCGCAGGTTGAAGGCATATATATGTGGAAATTCAGTGGTTAAGATTATTGTCATTTAAGGGCCTAAGTGCCAAGCATTTTAAGTTTAAGCACTATATGATGATGTGTGTGGTTTTGGTGTAAATTGGGTGTTAAGTTGTTGTGGTGAGAATTTGGGTGATATTGGTTGTTTGATGGAGAAAAACCATGTGTTAGGTGGTATTATAAACTAGAGAACCTATGGCAAAATTTAAAGGAGAGTTTAAGTGTTTAAGATATTCTAAGGGAATTTAATGACAAAGGAAGTACTAGGAATGTTCTATAGGTTGTCTTGATGAAAAAGGGTGAAGTTAAGGTGTTTTAATGACTTATATGACTTAGACTTAGGTATCACCATGGAAGATTTAGGAATCAAGAGAATGTATTGAGTATTTAGGACTTAGGCAAATGTTGGTGCACAACTAGGAAGGAAATAATGTGTTGATGATGGAAGTTTAAACTTGTGAAGGAACTTTTAGTAAATGCTTAAAAGAGTTTTAGATAGTGAGAGATGCTTGGGAGATGATGTTATAATGGTGAAGAAAACATTTGGCATAGTGGTTACATTAGGTATGAACCACCACCTAGAAACCTAGAGGAAAGCATTACAAGTGTTAGCATTATTACAAGGAAAATGTATAATGATTAAGGTGGATCTTGGTGAATGATTTAATGTGTTTGGAGGATGGCTTAAGGGGAGTTTAAGAGTCTAAATGATGTTAGAAGACATTATGAGGGTTTAGGAGAAGTTGGGTGGAAATTGGTTAAGTGTTTGAAGACTTAGAAAATGAGTGTTTTGCCTTGTCCGAACATCCGTCCGGACATGGACGTTCGGACAGGCCCTGCTGCGTGAAAATTTCCAGAGTCTCGACTTGTGTCCGACCTTTGGAAGTCCGGACACAAGTTCGGACGTGTCTGCTTCTACTTTGAATTTTCCTCGACCCATGTCCGAACTTCCGAAGTCCGGACACAAGTTCGGACAGGCGTCTGTTTCCAGTTTTGAGTCTCGACTTGTGTCCGAACTTGGGAAGTCCGGACACAAGTTCGGACAGGCCACTGTATGGACCAAAAACCTTGTTTAAGGTTAAGAAATGATGGGGATAATTAAGTATGGATGTTATGAGTTTGTTAAGGACTTGTTTGGTTGGGTGTGATGGTCATTAAGTGGGAGAGTAAGTGTAATAAATAATGAGGAAATGATGCACTTAGGAGTCAAGTTAAAAAAACCATAAGGCTTAGTGTAAAACAATGGGTAAAAGTTGGTCTCTTGGAAAGTTAAGAAATTCTATTGAGTTGGATTGATAATAACCTAAAACTGAATCAATATTCTAGGCTTTGTGAATTGGGACTTGGAAGAAGATAAATCAAACGATCGTCGACGGTGAACGGTACAATCCTTCTTGTGACCTGCTTGCTAACGAGGTGTCCCTCGGCTTGTGTGCTATCTGTTTAATTGCTATGACTAAAACAAGATAAATCATGCAACCGGTTATATTGTTCTCGTTGTGATTGTGTTATATTTACACTAACCCGCGAGACTTGAGATTGTTACTAACCAAGTTTAGTACTTACTGAGTTAAGAATAAGAGTTAAGTTTGGTGGTTGTTGGTTAATGCCCGTTAAGGCTTAGCTAGCACATGATGATTAAGATTTCTACTAAATGGAACTTGAGTGAGGAAACCCGGGACCGATCTCCGGTCATGCATGCTAAGGAAAAAGGGGGACGGTATCTGAATCAGATCCGCCCTCCGCTTAAGGACTTGTCTTCGGACTTGTAGCCTAGGGCCGGTTGCCGGCTCAGCTACGCTGGACTCCCGTCCAGAGTAGGTGGCATTAAGATGGTGCGGTGGGATCACCTAAATCCCAGGTTCGAATTAAGCTACAACCAATCCCTTCCAGGAAAGGTTTGTATATTAAGATTGAGATTGAGATTAAGATTAAGGTAAGGCAAGGAACTGAGATTATGGAAATGAGGATTAAGGAGGGGGTTACTAACCCACTTGATAAGGGAACGCTTGAGTCGTTCATTGTTGTGAACTATATATGTTCATCTGTGGTTATTGTTTGCACTTCATATTATGCTTGTGTATGTAATCAATTTCCATGCTATCGACAATTAGTCGTCGTAGCCCCGTTAGCTTGGGGGCCATGAGAGGGTGTACCAGCATTCGTGCTGACCCCCTCGGGGCTATTTTTACACTTGCAGGAAAGAGGCCCATGAGGACGCACTACGAGAGTAGGAGCGGTTAGACTTAGGGTGGGACATTTATTTTGAGTTCGGGTTGCGCCTGTGCACCCGACTGTTTATATTAAACTGATGTAAGTTTGGGATTATATTTAGATACTAGTACTCGGTTGGTTGTGGTATTATGAATGTTGATGTTTAAGCTGGATAAGTATTTTTGGATAAGTATTGTAGGTATTTAAGCCGGTATATTCTAACGATCAGACCGTGGCAAGGTCCAGGTGTTGTTTATTTCCGCTGCGACGTATTCGATTAAGTGTTCAGTTTGCGATAACCACAATAGGCTTTGGATGGGGTGTTACAAAAAGTGGTATCAGAGCGTAGTTACGCTCTGATCAAGAAATACCGGACTTGAGTAACCACCGAGTTAGGATATAAGTTAAGGAATAAGTGTTGGGTTAAGGGTGTGAGAAGTTAGAGTGAGTAGAGTCAGATGACCACTAATAAGTGTGGATTGTCTTTACCGTCTACAGACGTTATAAATTTACTAACCAAAACAGTGGTGAATGTGAATCTAATGTAAGTTATGCTTGTTCAGATGGCAGGACGCCCTAGAGGAGGCCGAGGTCGCGGCGGGGTGAGGATACTTCAGGGATACCTGGAGGGCAGACGATCGCAGAGATCGTAGCTGCCGCTTTAAGGCATATGGGCTATCAGCCTGGTGTGGGTGCACCACCTCCACCGCCACAACCTAGGGAACCAACTGGGTGAAGAGTCTAGCAGATCTTCGACCCGCGCATTTTAAGGGGGAGACCGATCCCGCCAAGCTTGAGGCGTACATCTCCGAGCTGGAGACCGCCTTCGAGACCCTTGATGTCCCTGCTGGGATCAAGGTGCGCCTAGCTGCTTTCTATCTGAAGGGGGCGGCAGGCGATTGGTGGAAGCTGGTGAGGGCCGAGCATGTGGCCAATCCAGAGTTTGGCTGGGAGCAGTACACCGCCTTGCTACGAGCAAAGTACTACCCCGCCCATGTCCAGACTAAGAAGCGCTTACAGTTGGATGCGCTTAAGCAGTCGGACAAGATGACAGTGGACGAGTATTACTCAGAGTTCACTGCCTTGCTCCGTCTTCTGCCAGGTCTAGGGTATTCTGACCAGATCTTGGTGGACCGCTTCTATGGCGGGCTTAGCCATCGACTCCGCTACGGCATGGGGCCGACGAGTTACACTACCTTGCAGGTAATAAGAATGATTGAGATTTGATTAAGTGGTGAATAAGATTTAGATTATGAGAAATAAGTGTGACTAATACTATGGAAAAGCAGGAGTGCTATCATGCCGCTGCTAAGGTTGAGATTACCGTCCAGCTGAGGGACAAGGAGAATGCAAAGAGGAAGAGTGCTGGGAAGAGCTCAGAAAGTCAAGGGCAAGGAGGGTACAAGAAACAAAAGTACCAGCCTCAGGCCCAGAAAATCAGAACCCAAAGGGGAGGGA
>CM041776.1:14469639-14613981 GCA_023374045.1 Limonium bicolor
GGAAAAGGAGAAGGCTTCGGAAGAGCCATTGAAGCTGACCTATGCTATTGCAGCTACACCACTGCGCTCTAAGGCGCCAAAGGGTAAGGAAATTGATATTGAATGATTAAGAAATAAATTAGTAACCGTATGAGATATGAGGATTGACTATATGAATCATCAGGATCTGAGACTGAGAGGGAGCCGGTGGTGGCTACCAGCGACGCTTCATCTGTAGATGGTGTCACAAGGACCACCCCGGGCTCGACTGTAAGGGGAATAAGGTGGAGTGCAACTTTGTGGAGTCTACGGGCATCGAGCATATGAGTGTTGTACCGGAACCTGCTAGCAGAGCCTATAGGCCCGATACCAGGGGCAAGGGCAAGACCGATCAGGGAGCTGGATCTGACGGTCAGAGGAAAGTGCAGCAGCCGGCGGACAAGAACCCACGGGCGACCCAGAAGACGGGGCCCACTCTACACATGGTGGACCGGGACGATGAGCCTGAGCCCTCATCGAGGCCAGGTACCACTATAACCATTTAGTAGTAAAACTACCTGCTTATCGCATTATCATGCATGTTTGGTGAATAAATGAGTTAAGTAAAAATAAGATGAGATTAGAACTTAAGTAAGATATAACCTACTACCACTTTAGGAAGATTCAACATCTGCTACCCTATACCATCTACATCTAACCCGGAGCACACCGACATCGAAATCGTAGACTATCCAACCGAACAATGTCAGGTTATCCGCCCAGGTATGATTTTATTAAGGGGATACCTGACACCCGAAGCACAAATAGCCATCATCAGGAGGTGCAATCAACTAGGAATGGGACCGGGAGGTTTTTACACACCGGAGTACCCAGGGGGAGCAAGGATGAAGTTAAAGATGATGAGCTTGGGCAAGGATTGGAATCCGTATGCCAAGAATTACCAAACCACGAGGGAGCAAGATGGAGTCTCACCACCGGGAATACCCGAAGAGTTCCATCCAGTTATTACACAAGTCATGGAAATCGCTCAGCAGTTGGAAGCTGAACCGATTCCAGACATCCAGCCAGACATTTGCATTGTAAACTTCTACGAAAAAGATGGGAAACTGGGACTACACCAGGATAAGGACGAGACAACGGAGTCTCTCGAAAGAGGGATACCCGTAGTGTCTTGGTCCATTGGAGATGATGCGGAATTTTTATACGGCGAGCAGAAGCGTGCGGACCGTGCAGATAAGATAGTACTTAAGTCAGGTGATGTATTAATTTTGGGAGGAGAATCAAGGATGTTATACCATGGAATTAAGAGAATCAAGCTGAATACAGCACCGTCAGCAGTAATCAATGCGACGCATATGAGACCAGGAAGATTAAACCTAACCTTTAGACAATATTAGCCATGTAATGTTAGAATGAAATGAGAAATGAGATGTAAGATTGAAGCACATGTTGTAAACAGGATGGTCATGAATAAAATAACAGTGTTGTTCATATAAATTGTTACGACTCTTGTTATACCATCAATACTCATGAAGCTTGTGAACACAATTAGGTTATGGACTCGGTACGGAAGGTGCACTAAGCATACTCACAGAGGCACAGGCCGACGCTAGCGGTACTATCCTCACCGGCACCTTTCCGATCAATGGGATTGAGGCATCAGTTCTCTTCGACTCAGGGGCCTCGCATACCTTTGTCTCTGCATCATTTGCGAGCAGGTTGGGGCTAGACGCTGATGAGCTACCCGACTTCACGGTTACGCTCCCGTCTAAGGAGAAGGTTCGTTGCACTCGTTACTACCGAGGAGCCACCATCAGAATTAAGGGGGAGGACTTCCCAGTCAGTTTCATTGAGTTCAGTAAGCTAGGATTTGATGTTATCTTCGGGATGAACTGGTTGGAGCGGCACAAGGGACGTATCCTCTGCGCCGAGCATAGATTGCTGCTCAGGAGTCCGTCTGGGGTAACAATATCATACCGCCAGAGGCCCAGAGAGCCTTCGACTAAGATCATCACCGCCATGGCAATGCATAGAGAGTTAAGGAGAAAGAAGAAGTATACCTCTGCTATGTACAGGACATAGAGAGAGACCCTGAGTTCGACCCCGACTTACCGGTAGTGTCGGAGTTCCCCGACTTATTTCCACGGGAACTGCCCGGCATGCCACCCACTCGGGAGGTAGAGTTCACCATTGAGCTGCTACCTGGTACCGGACCGATAGCCAAAGCACCATACCGTATGGCTCCGGCAGAAATGACTGAGTTAAAAGAACAATTGAAAGATTTGTTGGATAAGGGATTCATTAGACCAAGTGTGTCACCATGGGGAGCGCCAGTCCTCTTCGTGAAGAAGAAGGATGGTAGTCTCCGCCTCTGCATCGACTACAGAGAGCTGAATGCAGTGACAGTGAAGAATAAGTACCCACTACCCCGCATTGACGATCTGTTCGATCAGTTGAAGGGAGCATCTGTGTTTTCCAAGATTGATCTCAGATCGGGGTATCATCAGATAGCCATTAAGGAGGGAGACATTGAGAAGACGGCATTCCGGACACGATACGGCCACTATGAGTTTACAGTGATGCCATTCGGTTTGTCGAACGCACCGGCGAAGTTTATGGATCTGATGAACCGCTTGTTCCGGGAGCAGCTGGACAAGTTGGTTGTGGTTTTTATTGATGACATTCTGATATATTCAAAGTCTAAGGTTGAGCATGAGGAACATCTGAGGAGGGTGTTGGAAATATTGAGGGAGAACCAGCTATATGCTAAGTTCTCCAAGTGTGAGTTTTGGCTTGACCAGGTCTCTTTCCTAGGTCATGTCATCTCAGATGCTGGGATCGCAGTGGATCCAGCAAAGATTGATGCAGTACGTACCTGGCCAAGGCCGAAGACTGTTACCGACATCCGGAGCTTTCTCGGTCTGGCAGGCTACTACAGGAGATTTGTTAGAGATTTCAGCAAGGTCGCGAAGCCGATGACCAGTCTGATGAAGAAAGATGCACCATTTCTGTGGACAGTTGACTGTGAGAGATCATTTCAGCGCTTGAAGGACTCACTGACCACTGCACCGGTACTGACCATTCCAAACGGTACAAAGGGCTTTGAGGTTTATTGTGATGCATTCGGCAGAGGGCTGGGTTGCGTGCTCATGCAACATGGCAAGGTGGTGGCATATGCCTCACGCCAGTTGAAGAAACATGAGGAGAACTACCCCACACATGATTTAGACTGGGAGCTGTAGTCTTCGCTTTGAAGATATGGCGCCACTACTTATATGGGGTTAGTGTCACGATCTACACCGATCACAAAGTTTGAAATACATATTCACTCAGAAGAGTTAAATCTTCGACAGAGGAGATGGTTAGAGTTTCTGAAAGACTATGACATTGACCTCCAATACAAAGAGGGGAAGGCCAATGTTGTAGCAGATGCCCTGAGCCGTCGAGCACACTCACTCCATTCGCTAGTTTCTTTCTCCAGCTTGGTTGATGAGGTGCGAGAGGCTCAGAGGACAGATGAGTATATGAGAGAGGTCAGACAGAAGCTGACAGATGGTACCTTTGAGAGTCAGAAATACGACTTCAGACTTCATGATGATGATCTGATCAGACTTAAGGGCCGATTATGCATACCACGAGGTAACACGGATCTGAAAGACCGTATACTTAGAGAATCACACTGTTCTTCAGTTTCCATCCATCCGGGAGCCTCTAAAATGTATAAAGACATGAAGAGATACTTCTGGTGGTCGGGGATGAAGACAGATGTTACCGAGTTCGTCTTGAGGTGTCTCACATGCCAGAAGGTGAAATTCGAGCACCGACGACCGGGCGGAATGGTACAGTCGATGCCAGTTCCGGAGTGGAAGTTCCATGATATCTCCATGGACTTCGTAGTTGGGCTTCCACCTGCTAGGGGAGGTCTCAACATGATATGGGTGGTGGTGGATCGCCTTACCAAAGTAGCCCGATTCATACCGATGAAGGATACTTGGAAGGTGACCAAATTAGCTGAGTTATTTGAGAAAGAAATCATGGCATCACGGCACCAAAGACCATAGTGTCAGATAGAGATACCAGATTCCTTTCGAGGTACTGGAGAGCTACCAGAGAAGCGTTGGGTACAGAACTCAAATTGAGTACCGCGTTCCATCCTCAGACAGATGGTCAGACTGAGCGTACTATTCAGACACTCGAGGACATGCTGAGGGCATGTGCCTTAGACTTCCAGGGCAGTTGGATTGACAGATTGCATCTGATCGAGTTTTCATACAACAACAGCTATCACGCTTCGATCAAGATGGCACCTTTTCAAGCGTTGTACGGTAGACCATGTCGTACACCGCTCTGCTGGGATGAGTCGAGTGAGACGGTCATTATAGGACCAGAGTACTTAGAACAAGTTAAGGCTGAAGTTCAGCAAATCAGGGAGAACATGAAAGCTGCTCAAGATAGGCAGAAGTCGTATGCTGATGTTCGACGACGGGACCTGGAGTTCACAGTGGGCGACCGGGTATTTCTGCGAGTATCACCGATGAAGGGTGTATTCAGGTTTGGGCAGAAGGGCAAATTAAGCCCGAAGTTTGTTGGTCCTTATGAGATTACGGAGCGGGTGGGCCCGGTTGCTTACAGGTTAGATTTACCTGCTGAGCTGGGTAAAGTGCATGATGTTTTTCATGTTTCACAGCTGAAAAATACATGCACCACCCCTCCCATGTGTTAGAACCTGAGAGGTTGACTTTAGAACCAAATATGAGATCCGTGGAGACTCCTCAGAGAATCTTGGACAGTAAGACTAGGGACACTCGCCACAAGTCAGTGCGACTGGTGAAGGTTCTCTGGTCTAACCAGGATGTCGAAGAGGCCACGTGGGAGTTAGAGGATAAGATGAGGGCGAAGTACCCTTCTTTATTACTGACTAGATGTCTGTATAGGGTACGGGGCGTACCCCTTTTTAAGGGGGGTAGAGCTTCCTCGCTTTTGAGTTAGGAAACGATCATGTTTGTCGTTTGTTTGGTTGTTTAAGATGTGAATTTGTGTAAGTTGCTACACTTCGGTGTAAGTTTGAGTTATGTATAATACTTATGTATTGTATTTGAGATTGACCCTTGAGTCTTGAGATGTATGAATGTGAATATAAGATGTGGTATTAAGACTAAGAGGACTGTGTACCGTGAATAGTTAAGCACATGTGTGAACTTTGAGGACAAAGTTCTTTTAAGGGGGGTAGATTGAATTACCCCAAACTTAGATATGGTGTTTAAATGATAAACTAAGATATAAGGAGGCTAAATAATGCCTTAGAAACTTTAAGAAACATTTCTAATCAAAGAAAATATAAGGAAACACCAAAAGAGCAGTTTTAACAAAAACGTGCTCTAAGCTTGGAGAGACTTGGGAGAGTACCCAAATATTATTCTAAGACCTTAGTAATATCCTAATGGTCATTTCAAATCAATTACCAAAGAAAACCAAGCTTGAAAACAAGTTAAAACACAAAATGTGCTTTAAGGAGTCTTAAAGCACGTTTTTGAAAAATTGTCTTGTAAATGAGTTTTGAATGGCTAAATGTCCATCATTACTCTTTAATTAATATGTGAACTATATAGTATCACATTTGCAGGTCTATACCAATGTGAAATCAAAAATTTCACAACAATGTGCCTTGTTTTTGATGAATAGTGAATTAATTAAGCTAGTTTATAACATAAGTCTATATAAGTGAGACATTTGGTCAACAAAGACTAAATTACCCTCATTACTAAAGGGGGGCCGGTTTCTTAGGAGGTGAGTCACCACCTTCATGACTCATTAAGTAGTTAAGAGAGCAAATAAGTCTTATAAAGCATAAAGTACTATTCACCTTTTAAGATAAATATCACATTTCACTTACCTCTCTCCTCACTTCTTCATTCTCCCTTGTTCACACGGTTTCTTGCTCTCTTTCTCTTCTCCATTCACGTGAAGCTTACCTCCATGCTAGCTCCACCTTCTCTTGCACACATCTTGCTCATTTTAGCTCCAAATCCAAAACAAAATACATATTCTTCTTAGTTAGCTCAAGCTCCTCCTTTCTATCTTTTCAAAACTTCAAGAGCTTCATTTTGGTGCCAAGTCAAACCACCATTAGAGGAGGAAATTCAAGTTTGGAGACTCCATTGGCATCTCCATTCTCTTAAGGTAAAGAAAGTGTAAGAAAATCTAGGTTTCCACCATTTTCTTCACATATCCGAAAATATATACTCATGGAACTCCATGTTTATGCCTTGTTCTACCTTGTTTCTACTCTTCAAAGGAGAGAGGAGGTCCCTCTTGCTTCATATCCAAGTTTGTCTTGAGAAACGAAGGTAAAACAATCACATTAATACCTTAAAACATATTTTTAAACCTAGGGTTTGCTCCTTAGGGTTAATGTGTTATCTAGTACTCATTGGAGTCATTGGATATTGGTTAGAACATTGGCAAGGAGACACACATTGGTGACCGAGATTCAACAAAGAAAAACCTAAGGAGGAAAGCTTTTAAGCTTGTAAAAGAACGAGGTAAATTACTTACCTTAAGGTGTTTTGTTGTTTAAGGGAATGGGATTTAAGTATATGATGAGTTTAGTGTAGAGTTTATATTGGGAAGGTGTTATAAAACCTAGGAGAAACAATGACTATACTTGTGAACTTGTGACTAAGGAGCAAATGAGGAAAAGAGATAGTTTAAGAATATCAAGGTGAAGTACAAGAAGCATTTTATTTCAATGGGAGCCTTGTTGAGTGTATTCGCAGGTTGAAGGCATATATATGTGGAAATTCAGTGGTTAAGATTATTGTCATTTAAGGGCCTAAGTGCCAAGCATTTTAAGTTTAAGCACTATATGATGATGGTGTGGTTTGGTTTGTAAATTGGGTGTTAAGTTGTTGTGGTGAGAATTTGGGTGATATTGGTTGTTTGATGGAGAAAAACCATGTGTTAGGTGGTATTATATACTAGAGAACCTATGGCAAAATTTAAAGGAGAGTTTAAGTGTTTAAGATATTCTAAGGGAATTTAATGACTAAGGAAGTACTAGGAATGTTCTATAGGTTGTCTTGATGAAAAAGGGTGAAGTTAAGGTGTTTTAATGACTTATAATGACTTAGGTATCACCATGGAAGATTTAGGAATCAAGAGAATGTATTTGAGTATTTAGGACTTAGGCAAATGTTGGTGCACAACTAGGAAGGAAATAATGTGTTGATGATGGAAGTTTAAACTTGTGAAGGAACTTTTAGTAAATGCTTAAAAGAGTTTTAGATAGTGAGAGATGCTTGGGAGATGATGTTATAATGGTGAAGAAAACATTTGGCATAGTGGTTACATTAGGTATGAAGCACCACCTAGAAACCTAGAGGAAAGCATTACAAGTGTTAGCATTATTACAAGGAAAATGTATAATGATTAAGGTGGATCTTGGTGAATGATTTAATGTGTTTGGAGGATGGCTTAAGGGGAGTTTAAGAGTCTAAATGATGTTAGAAGACATTATGAGGGTTTAGGAGAAGTTGGGTGGAAATTGGTTAAGTGTTTGAAGACTTAGAAAATGAGTGTTTTGCCTTGTCCGAACATCCGTCCGGACATGGACGTTCGGACAGGCCCTGCTGCGTGAAAATTTCCAGAGTCTCGACTTGTGTCCGACCTTTGGAAGTCCGGACACAAGTTCGGACGTGTCTGCTTCTACTTTGAATTTTCCTCGACCCATGTCCGAACTTCCGAAGTCCGGACACAAGTTCGGACAGGCGTCTGTTTCCAGTTTTGAGTCTCGACTTGTGTCCGAACTTGGGAAGTCCGGACACAAGTTCGGACAGGCCACTGTATGGACCAAAAACCTTGTTTAAGGTTAAGAAATGATGGGGATAATTAAGTATGGATGTTATGAGTTTGTTAAGGACTTGTTTGGTGGGTGTGATGGTCATTAAGTGGGAGAGTAAGTGTAATAAATAATGAGGAAATGATGCACTTAGGAGTCAAGTTAAAAAAACCATAAGGCTTAGTGTAAAACAATGGGTAAAAGTTGGTCTCTTGGAAAGTTAAGAAATTCTATTGAGTTGGATTGATAATAACCTAAAACTGAATCAATATTCTAGGCTTTGTGAATTGGGACTTGGAAGAAGATAAATCAAACGATCGTCGACGGTGAACGGTACAATCCTTCTTGTGACCTGCTTGCTAACGAGGTGTCCCTTGGCTTGTGTGCTATCTGTTTAATTGCTATGACTAAAACAAGATAAAGCATGCAACCGGTTATATTGTTCTCGTTGTGATTGTGTTATATTTACACTAACCCGCGAGACTTGAGATTGTTACTAACCAAGTTTAGTACTTACTGAGTTAAGAATAAGAGTTAAGTTTGGTGGTTGTTGGTTAATGCCCGTTAAGGCTTAGCTAGCACATGATGATTAAGATTTCTACTAACTGGAACTTGAGTGAGGAAACCCGGGACCAATCTCCGGTCATGCATGCTAAGGAAAAAGGGGGACGGTATCTGAATCAGATCCGCCCTCCGCTTAAGGACTTGTCTTCGAACTTGTAGCCTAGGGCCGGTTGCCGGCTCAGCTACGCTGGACTCCCGTCCAGAGTAGGTGGCATTAAGATGGTGCGGTGGGATCACCTAAATCCCAGGTTCGAATTAAGCTACAACCAATCCCTTCCAAGAAAGCTTTGTATATTAAGATTGAGATTGAGATTAAGATTAAGGTAAGGCAAGGAACTGAGATTATGGAAATGAGGATTAAGGAGGGGGTTACTAACCCACTTGATAAGGGAACGCTTGAGTCGTTCATTGTTTGTGAACTATATATGTTCATCTGTGGTTATTGTTATTGCACTTCATATTATGCTTGTGTATGTAATCAATTTCCATGCTATCGACAATTAGTCGTCGTAGCCCCGTTAGCTTGGGGGCCATGAGAGGGTGTACCAGCATTCGTGCTGACCCCGTCGGGGGCTATTTTTACACTTGCAGGTAAGAGGCCCATGAGGACGCACTACGAGAGTAGGAGCGGTTAGACTTAGGGTGGGACATTTATTTTGAGTTCGGGTTGTGCCTGTGCACCCGACTGTTTATATTAAACTGATGTAAGTTTGGGATTATGTTTAGATACTAGTACTCGGTTGGTTGTGGTATTATGAATGTTGATGTTTAAGCTGGATAAGTATTTTTGGATAAGTATTGTAAGTATTTAAGCCGGTATATTCTAACGATCAGACCGTGGCAAGGTCCAGGTGTTGTTTATTTTCGCTGCGACGTATTCGATTAAGTGTTCAGTTTGCGATAACCACGATAGGCTTTGGATGGGGTGTTACACGAAATGTTTCGACTGTTAAGTTTAATTCGTTATATTCCTTTAATCTTATCCATCATTAAATTTAGGTATATAACCTATAGTTGCATGTGTGCATGCATGACGTATTATATTGTATTATTTTCCACCATCCATTATAATACTTTGTATTATATAATCCATTATCTTTTGTAAACTATATTTGCATTCAAAAATTTATAACTTATAGTGTGTAACTACTTTTCATGTAATAACCACCACCATCACATTATATGGTTTCCAACCATAATATATATTCATCCTTATATACATTTTTATTGGATATGTATATATTTACCATATAGGTAAGTTTCATGAGTTGTAAAACTCTTGTATTATATGTTACATTTATATCATCTTGTATTAGATGATTATTCCCATTAGTTGTATTATATTATTCAACTTATATTAAGATTGTTATCCTAATATTATGTAACATTTTAAGTTGTATATTTACAACTCCTAAGGTTTAATCAATAAATACCTTAGTTTATAAATCTTATTTATTTATAGTTTGTCACATTATTTAATGTGAATATCCTTACTTGTATTAACTCCATCTAAACCACCTTAATACCATATAATTGTTATAACATTTATAACATAGTAGACCATAATCTAAAATTCATTTTCCATCTCTTTATAATTCGTTACAGCCCCTTTATTTTATTTAAATTCTATTTTGACCACATAACATTATGTAATATTATACCATATACTAATATCATATAATATGATATTTTTATTTCCTTTAATTTATAACCTATAGTTTTTTATACAAAACTATTTATATAGCCGCATAGGCATATACATTTATACCTTATTCTTTCCATAATCCATAGTTTCCTTCATTTACAAAATCATCCCATAATTTATACCATGTTATATATACCATATAATATAACATTTTTAACTTATAAAAGGGTATAACCTATGGTTTTATTTTTGTAAAATTTCCGAACAAATCCTATTCTGTTTATAATGTAATTTCCAACCCTTTTAACTTTTCAAATTTATATTTTGACCACTTATATAATGTTATGTAATATATATCATATATTATAACATTTTAAACCTTAATATAAATATAACCTATGGTTATATGATATTATAATTTACGAACAGACCCAAAACTGTTCTATATTATTTTTCTAACCCACCAAGTTTCTATAACTGCCATTTGGCCCAATTTATAACATATAATTTTATAATATCATTAAAACTATATATTATACATATGTCTTATTAAATACTCTTATATAATTCTAAAAATCACCAAATTTCACCCAAGGGTTATAAATATTATTCCTAACCCTTACAATCTCGGTATTTACTATTCCACCACTTATATTTATCCAAAGTGTCACAATGACATAATAACTATATATTATACATATATAGTTTACCTTAATTCCAAAATCAACCCAATAAATTCCTAAAAATTCCTAATAGCCCATGGGTGTTTATAATACCATTTTACACCCTTTATTTCCGGTAATAACATATTTACCACATATGTTATAAAATTGTTACAATTAAATACTTATCTTATTATAAAACCTTAAATAAGTTATTTAACTTATCTAATTTGGTCAAAACCTACCATATGGTCAAGGTTGACCTCCTTAATATTGCCTTGACCATTAATTTCCATATATTACGATTTGTACCCATATTTTCCAGAAATTACCATTTAACCCCAAAACTTTATAAAATCTTATAATTTTTATTTAAACTCATTTAACCCCCAATTTTCGGCTTTATTATTATATAGCCCCCAAATTTAATTTAATTATGGTTTATACCACAATTCCTTGCGGTAATATATATATATGTTACCGAAACTTAATTAAAACCTTAAAAATACATAAATAAAATGGCCTAAAGTACATGGCCTTATTACAAACATTAGCTTATAAAATAATTTACACATAAATGCTCAAAAATTCTTTAAACTCTTGGCCTCTCCCATATGTTTTCCATATTTACCAATTTTCCACATAATGTCTTAAATTTGACAATTATGTTAATTAATTACTTATATAAATTTACTAAACCATTCCTTAATCACCTAAGGTCAAAATAAGACCTTTATACCTTGTTCACTCGCGGCATATATTATACACATATGTATAAACACATATTAATATACCAAGTGAAGGTTTAAGTGATTTATACCTTATTTTTGCCAAGTATAGGCCTTGTTTGGCCACGGCTGTTTGGAGATAAAATTTCCACAGCTTAGTTTACATCTTTTCAAACAGCAATTAAGGCAAGATTAGTCTCCAAGCAAGATCTAACCATAAGAAGTGTTTAATGTATATTTTAAGGTAAAATTTACCTTAGAATACCAAGGTAACCAAGGGTTGTCTTCGGCCTATTTATACAGAAGATAAAGAGCATCAAAAGAGCTACTAAACCAAGGCTTAAAACCGAAATAACTCGGATTAGAAGATGGCTAGTTTTCACCTTGATTAAAATGCAAAAAATGGTGTTTTTTGCTTGGATGTGGCTATTCCTTGAAACTCTTGATATACCAACAGAATAAGTATGTTAAGAAGAAGATAATAAGCTTAAGAAACAAAGTTTCACAACCGGAATTGAAGAGAATCAAGAGATAAGTGCTTAAAGTACATTTTTATACCTTAAGAACAAGATTAGAATTCTCTACCTTCTTCCCTTTTGACAGACAAGAATCACTCATATTTTAACCTCCAAAACAACCTAGAACCATGGATGGAAATGGTTGATGCTTAGCTCCATGGAAAGAGGAAGGAAATGTGAAGAGAATGAACATAAAATGGCTTAATAAGCTTACCTATGTCAATTGGTGTTCTCTTCTGAACTTGGCATGTTCTCACGGTTTTGGAGAAGCAAAAGAGAGGATGGAGCTGCTGGTGTCGGCTTGGAAGCAAGGCAAATGAGAAAGGTAAGCTAATTTTGCTTTTATGTTAATTAATGTTACTTTATGTAATAGTAATTGATGACTCATTAGATTGGCTAGATATTTGATTAGAGGTTGCTTAATGGATTGGTATGCCAGCTAATATGGGGCGGCAATGGAGGGCTTGGTCAATGGATGACATTTGACCATAGTCTAAGTTAAGTAATTAAATGTTATTTTTTGGGTACTATTCATCCAAAATTACCTATTTTGAATTTATTTTTAAACTTTGATTTATACTTTATAATATAGTCTATCATGTCACATTAACGTTATAAAGAATGTAACCTAGTCTTTAAAGTGACAAAAAGTCATTATCTTAGAGCTCATGCACAAAAACGTGCTTTAAGGTGTTTTAGTGCACATTTTGTGTCGCAAGGTGTTTCTGAGCTTAGTTTTATTTTAGAACAGTTTTTTTGTGTTCCTTACATGATAACAGATCTTAGGAATCCAATTTTATATAAAATAGAGGTAATTAGACCTTTAAGGTTTCCTTAGAGCACATTTTTGCCCTACTTGACCTTGAAGCATGTAAATGCTTGTGATATATGTTGGAGTGTTGTCCAACAATTGTAATATGTTTACTTATGTGTTAATAAGCTTAGGACAAAGTTTTAGGTCCTAAGAAGCTCATTTGGGTATGTATTTACCCTAAACAGTCAAAGGGTGCAATATCTTGCTTTGTGTTGACCACTGTTGTTCTCAATTGACTTTTAAGGCATGTTTAGGCCTTAATTAATGTGATTAGATGTTTAATCCATGTTTTATTAGTTTGGGGTATTTCATGTGTGCTGTGTGCCTTGCTTGACAACGACCATAAGATTAAAGCACGTAATTGGATTGTTTGTTGTGGCTTGCATATATGCTTGTTATATCATTATTGCATATTACTTGCGCGGACACAGTAGTATAGTCCCTTCTCGTTGACGAAACCTTGAGATGAAACACAACGAACTACGTAAACAAAACAAAGGAACTATATAAAGGGAACACTCCTCTTAAACTATAGAGGAGTTCTAATGACACCCACTATGGTGTCGAACTTATAATGATAATGAAAAGTAAAATACCAGCTGGTGGAACACATCCTGGGGTCTAGAGATGACCCCGCTTTCTCGACGCATGATGCCAGAAATGGAGGATTAGCTATGGAGAAGACGTCCTTCAATTTGAGGTGAAAAGAGAATGCACAAATAAACCTTAAAGAATCAAGGAAAGATTGGCACCTACATGATATGGTCACGGGATCTAACTATATCCCCATACCTGGTGCAAGAGAAGAGAAAGAAAATACACATTATGGGAACAAGAGAAAAGAAATGGAAACACACAACGCTCGAATGATCCCATAGTGAGGATCATTGGTATAATATACCTATGCACATGTTTTATTACTTACATGATTGTTGTTGCTATACTAGCAGCTTGTTGCGCTTGGTTGCGTGTTTGGTGTTGCTATGATACTAGCATGTTATGCTTGGTTGCTTGTTGCTAATGCCTTGCTATCTTTAAGTGTGTATGATATCATGATGTGTTGTGGTGTGCTTACTGCTTTATTATAGCATGTAATTGGACTTAATAATATTCGACCAAGTAGTCGTGTAACACCCTACTCTAATCGGCTCCTAATCATTTTACTTAACATTGTAATCGCAGCGGTAATCTCAATACTTGAACTACTGGTATCACCGTTCTCACTCGCCCATACGAGTAATAACGTGCTTACTGATATATTCATAAATACGAAACAATTTCCCACAGTGACAACAAGAGGTAGATCTAACTTTCCCAAACCAATATAAAATACATTCACAATGAGCATTCTAAGTATCCCAATCCTATACACGTTTCTAAGTTCGTATCAAAATGCAAAAGTGCATATTTAAACAACTGTAATTAAACTACCCAGCGCGTCCCTCTCTTTGCCGACACCGGAAGCTGCATACCTGCAAAATGTTTGTTTGTGGTATGGAATCAGCCCCTGCTGAGTATGCTACTACATGACCGTCATGACCCCTCAGACCCTCAGTTAATTGGTCGAGAGCATGCAATTCATCTTCATGCAAGTAGCTTAATATAAAACTGTAAAGCAACAATATATATTGCAGTAAACTCAATTAACAAACAAGCCCCCGGCTTCACACATCGCATCGTAATAAACCACTGAAAGCGTTACAACGCTTATACGAGTACAAAGACCTTATTTCAACAAACACTTGATAGTTCATAACTGAGTACGGCGACTCACTCGACCAACCGATCCATAATAATCCACTCACGAGCACAGTGACTGGACTCAAGCAGTTTACCAAACAGACAAGAGTACAACGACTCAATCAAACCAATTCACCACGCACAATATGAGCACAATGACTCGCCTCAACAAATCCACCAACATACCACACATAACCACAAAGCATAACCAGTGAACAACAAGGCGAAACAACGAGAATTATAAACAGTATAAACTCTCGTCTTTGGCATGCAAGCCCAAATAATGTTCGCCTAATGTACGAGCTAATATAGTCGTTCGTAATTGTTCAGTCATGTCTAATGACAACATCTCGTTAGGACGACGTGTCTCTAAGTTACCCATCTCCTATGGCGGGTCACCCACGGCAATAGCCACTCCAGTGGTAGAGTCTCCGACCTACGGACCATCTGTAGTTCGTTGGAAATTTATCCTGATACTTACGGTTACCACACGGTATCCTAGTATCGTTAATGATCATAGTTCACAGCAAGAGCCACATCCTCTTGATAAACTTATCTATACCATCGCATCGTTTTACTATTTTTTTCCTAACACAGCAGACTAAGGTCGTTAGTCCAATCCTGAGTATGTCGACTCGGGATCCAGTGTTAGATACGAGAGCGGCGTTAAAGAGGCCAATGCTCCGTATATAAGTCTCAATATATATGTATATCTTATTATCCTAATGCTACAACGTTTTACTTACGTTCCTTATATTACACATATAAGATAGCATCATTGCCGCTCGTTTTATAATATGTTCATATATACGAACGGTACTGTTATCGTACAACAGTAATAATAAAGCAGCATTAATACACAACTCAAGCATATTAATTCACACAAGCAGACATTCAATCTTATCACAGATTTTCACACAATGTCTGAACTGAGGAAATCCTCAGAGACAATCAAGCCACATAAATAACATACCGTTCACCCTGAAAGTATTACGGTGGAGTATGATTCAGCTAGCTCCGATGCTCCTCGTGTCGTCTCTAACAGTCTAACAATACATAACGCTACTGATTAGAATCCCGTATAACAACTTAACTCTACGGTACCCCGTACCGTCGCTATTACCTCCCGGTTAATCCCCCGTTATTAACTGTCAACGTTTTGTCGGGTTTTCGGCTTAACTCGGAATTGGAAAAACGTTATATTACATGTGTAGTCTTGTCTGTATAATAACATACTTAATTTGAACCTTGTTATCGCATGTAACTTAATATACTCTTGTATATCATATAGTTATCACTATATTGCGTGCGTATCTTAATCATATACTATACATTTCACCTTAGTATTTATTTTCCTAAGGTTTTGTTTTTCCACCATCCATTTAATACATGGTTTCTAACCATAATATATATTCATCCTTATATACATTTTTCTTGTATATGTATATATTTACCACATAGGTAAGTCCATGAGTTATAAACTCTTATATTATATGTTACATTTTTATCATCTTTTATTAGATGGTTACTCCCTTTAGTTGTACTATATTATACAACTTATATTAAGATTATTATCCTAATATTATGTAACATTTTATGTTGTAGCTTTACAACTCCCAAGGTTTAATTAACAAATTCCTTAGTTTATAAATCCTATTTATTTATAGTTTGTCACATTACTTAATGTGAATATCCTTACTTTTATTAATTCCATCTAAACCATATAATTGTTATACATTTATAACATTATAGACCTTAGTCTAAAATTCATTTTCCAACCTTTAATATTTCGGTACAGCCCTTGAATTTATTTAAATTCTATTTTGACCACATAACATTATGTAAGGTTATACCATATACTAATATCATATTTATGATATTTTTATTCCTTTAATTTATAACCTATAGTTTTTATACAAAACTATTATATATTGCCGCATAGGCACATATATTAAACCTTATTCTTTTCCATAAACCATAGTTTCCTTTATTTACAAAATCACCCCATTATTTATACCATGTTAATATACCATTTAATATAACATTTCTAACTTATAAAAAGGGTATAACCTATGGTTATATTTTGTAAAATTCCGAACAGACCCATACATGTTCTATAATTGCCTTTGGCCCAATTTATAACATATAGTTTAATAATTCATTAAAACTATATATATACACATATCTTAATAAATACTCTTATATAATTCTAAAAATCACCAAATTTCACCAAAGGGTTATAATTACCTTATTAACCCATATACTTTCGGTATTTACTACACACCACATATTTCTCCAAAGTGTCATAATGACATAATAACTACATATTATACATATATAGTTTATCTTAATTCCAAAATCAACCAAAAATTCCTAAAAATTCTAATAGCCCATGGGTGTTTATAATACCATTATACACCCTTTATTTTCGGTAATAACATATATACCACATATGTTATAATTGTTACAATTAATACATACTTATTATAAAACCTTAAATAAGTTATTAACTTATTTAATTTGGTCAAAACCTACCATATGGTCAAGGTTGACCACCTTAATATTTCCTTGATCATCAATTCCCATTTAATACGGTTTATACCCTTATCTTTTAGAAATTACCATTTAACCCCAAAACTTTACATAATCTTATAATTTTCATATAAACTCATTTAAACTCAATTTTCGGCTATATCCTTTTATAGCCCCCAATTTAATTTAATTACACTATAACCCCAATAATATGCGGTAATGCATATTAGCACCTAAACTTAATTAAAAGCTTATAAATGCATAAATAAAATGGCCTAAAGTACATGGCCTTATTACAAACATTGGCGTATAAAATAAATTACACATAAATGCCTAAAAATGCTGTAAACTCTCGGCCCTTACCATATATTTTCATTAATTACCAATTTTCCACATAATGTCTTAAATTTGACAATTATGCTAATTAATTAGTTATAAAATTTATTAAACCATTCCTTAATCACCTAAGGTCAAAATAAGACCTTAATTAACCATTCACTCACGGCACAATATATATACATATGTATAAACACATATTAATATACAAAGTGTAGGTTTAAGTGATTTATACCTTATTTTTGCCAAGTTTAAGCCTTGTTTGGCCACGGCAATTTCAAGGAAAATTTCCACAGCTTCTTAGATGAGTTCTAACAGCAACATAATGATATGGTTAGTCTCCAAGCAAGATCTAACCATAAGAAGTGTTTTAATGTCAATTTTCAAGGTAAAATTTACCTCAAAATACCAAGGTAGACAAGGTTGGTCTTGGCCTGTTTTTACAGTAGGAAAAGAGTGTTAAAAGAGCTACTAAAACCAAGCTTTAAACTGGTATAACTCAGATTAGAAGATAGCTAATCTTTACCTTGTTTAAAATGCCTAAAATGGTGTTTTTGGCTTGGATCTGGTTATACTTCGAAACTCTTGATGTAACAACTGAATAAGTATGTTAAGATGAAGATTAAAAGCTTAGAAATAAAGTTTCACAGCCGAATTTGAAGGGAATCAAAAGATATGTGCTTAAAGCACATTTTTATACCTTAAGAACAAGATTAGCTTTCTCCACCTTCTTCCCTTGTTAATGCCGAGATACACCTTCCATTTAACCTCCAAAACAACCTAAGAACATTGATTGAAGTGGTTGATGCTTTGCTCCATTGAAAGAGGAAGGAATTGTGAAGAAAATGAACATTTAAAGGCTAATTAAGCTTAGATCAATTGGTGTTCATCTCTGAGTATGGCTGTGTTCTTAGTTGGAGAAGCAAATGAGAGGATGCAGCAAGGTGGTGTCGGCTGGGAAGCAAGGTGAGTGAAGGAAATAAGTGAGTTTGTTTTGTTTTAAGACATTATTTGGTTACTTTGTAATTGTAGTAGGTGACTAATTGCATTAGCTGTCTAATTGATTAGGGATGCTGATTGAGTGGGCATGACAGCACATATGGGGCGGCAGCCTTTGGTCAATACCATGGGTGAGCTTTGACCATGGTTTAAGTTAAATTAAGTAATTAGGTGTTATTTTTGGGTACTATTCATACTAAATTGCCAATTTTGATTTTATTTTAAACTTTGATTTAGACTTTTAATATAGTCTATCATGTCACATTAATGTTATAAAGAACTTATTATAGTCTTTACAGTGACAAAAAGTCATTATCTTAGAGCTCATAGACAAAAACGTGCTTTAAGGAATTTTAGTGCACATTTTGAGTCGCAGGGTGTTTCTGAGCTCTGTTTTCTTTGAGAACAGTTTTGTGTGTTTTACATGATATTTGATCATGGTATCCAATTTATATCATTTAGAGGTCATTAGACCTTTAAGGTATTCTTAGGCACATTTTTGCCCTACTTGACCTTGAAGCATGTAAATGCCTGTTCTTTGTGTTGGAGTGTTTTCCAACAATTGTAACATGTTTAGTAATGTGTTAATAAGCATAGGACAAAATCTTAGGTCCTAAAAGTTCATTTGGGTATTTATTTACCCTAAAAGTCAAAGGGTGCACATCTTGCTTTGTGTTGACCACTGTTGTTCTCAGTTGACTTTTAAGGCATTTTTAGGCCTTAATCAATGATTAAATATTTAATCCATATTTTATTATTTTGGGGTATTTCAGTCTACCCCCTTAAAAAGACTTCGTCCCGAAGTCCTTACCCATCTACAGTTCACCTAAGGAATCAAGTTCCACTAAGTAATCACAGACAGATCGTCACTAGGGAGTACATTCCACTACGTTCAGACCTAGTCTTTATGTATCACATTTGATACAGCATCAATCTCATTCCATATAGTCAATAATCATGACACATTCACTCATAAACAACACTAAACAAGGTGCAAAACTCATAGTACACAGCACTAGACAAGGTGCAAAACTTATAGTACACAACACTAGACAAGGTGCAAAACTCATAAAGTACTCAAAGGTGTTTGCAAGGGATACTCCACGCATCCCTATCTACATGTTAGTATCTCGCGAGGATACTCACACATCATTCCACATGTATGTGTGCACATATATTTAACGATGATAAATCATAGGGAAGCAGTCTTAAAGACCAGGACTTGACGATCCCCAACCCCATGCTAACCAACGTCTACTACCCGTGGACACACCGGTTTAATAACGAAGGACACTGCGGTCCACGGCTCCTCGGACAGTATCACCTTATTTCCTTAGTCACCCACAGACACACCGGTATAATGACAAAGGGCTCTGCGGTCCACGGCTCTCTGGGTGATGTCACTCACAGACACACCGGTCTAATGACGAAGGACTCCACGGTCCACGGCTTCTTCGAGTGACGCCCTAAATTCCAATTTCTATTCATATCTGTGTCCACTTGTAGGAAGTTTCGAGAGTCATTCAACCCCGACGTGGTCAGCGTCAGTGTTGAACTATCTCTCACCTCAATTTGTGTTCGGTTTCCCTTGATCGGACCAGGATCAAGTTCAACTTCCCACGTCAATTTCAATCAATCAATTGTTTATTCACTTCTAATCTTGTTTCCTCTTGATATATGCCACCTTGTGTTCTATAGATACACAAGTCAACTAGTGTAATTAATCTAATCACTGGCATATAGGATCATGTATCCTAACCATGTACCAAGTTCTTTTGACTTATAATTATTCATACGACTCCTAGAGGTTTTACCTCCACTAGGTTACACATCCGTCTCATGCTGATTCACCCATCGCATTCCAATAATCGGTCTCATACCGAGTCACAAATCATATAGTATAGAGCTTTCTACTCCTTCTATTAGACATCTTCCACCGAAGCTACCAGATAGACCTACTTGGACTCTCAACCGGAGCTAACAAGTTAGGCATTTATGTGTTTAATGTTCGCAACGTTTGCATAAATAATCAGAAATAGGGTAAGAACACTCTATCTGTTCTCCCTTTCCTATTCGCCACGACAATGCGAACTAAAATATATATTCATACACATAATACATCACAATATTACTTCAAGTAATATAACACAGTCATAATACTTGTACTCTACGTACAGTAACAGTTTGCAGCATGTGTACTATGCGCTATGTACTCCTACGTACGGTATAATTTAAGCGTGCGAAATCGCTCTACCCCCCTTAACAATGATTACGCCCACGTAATCTATGAATATATCATCGTGAAGTAACAAGTTCAAGATGTTCCATTCCAGTGGAATTATCCGTGCACTAATGTGCTACATCTTCCATTACCCCTTTTCTATAGGGTCGGGCTTTAGCCCCTCAGGCTATACTGTCTATCTCGGTTGGGTGTATGTATATTCGTATACGGTTTGATCGGGAGATCTAAACAAATCATTTGTTTTCCCCAAATCTGTTAGGTATGTCTAACCTATGCGATATGGGCCCACTCGCTCTGCAAGCAGTATGCCCAACTACTTTAGGGTTAAGTTACCCTTTTAAGTAGCAGCTTCATGCTGGTTTCTACTCCACGTGACGTTGTTTTCTACACGGTCTTCCATAATTATGGTCATGGAGGAAACTATGTCGCTGCGTGGTATCATCATTCCCACGCTAATTATTTTGACTAACTCTTTTATTCAGCTTTTTTTAATTCTATACATTCTCATGGTATATTTCCAGAAGTTCATGCGACCCTACCGAACTAACCTTCGGTATAAGGGTTGTCGAGCTATGCTCTAGCACCTAGTGCTTGCAGCAGTTGTCTCTAAAATATCAAGACGATTCTGATACGCGCATCTAACTGGCGCCTCATGACTCCAAGTTATTTCCCTCTAGAATGAGTTCGTTCCTTGGGTACCTTGTAGGTCCTCTTTTGCTAGTGTGAACTCGTATCCCTCGTGTGTTGGTATTTTAGTATCCACATATATGGTTCATCCCTCTTCTCGATTAGGGGAATCCATTTGTTTATCTGATGTTCCACCTTCTGATTCTTACCAACATAATTCGGTTAACAGTTATGATAATGGTCGCTTTGTTGCGCACCATGTACTAGTCGATTGGACGGTTATCCGCCATTGCGGTTTGCATGGAGTATCTAATCTCTAGCTTAGAGTATCTCTTGTAATGCTCGCTTTTGCCCTTCGTCTGTTGTAAACATACAATACGATTGTGGGTTTTAGCTTGGCATTCATTTTCTGTTCAAACCTAATTGGTACTAACATACTAATTTTATGGCTTGAGCATGTGGTTATTATTATTTAATGCGACATCATCACAGCGCCCGCAGCGCATGGTATATCTCTCTCTGTGCCCCCTTTAGGGTAGCATCTAATATCACAAAGGTTTCTCTAATATCACTTCCTTAGATACCACAATTCCTCTTCTCATTCATGAGTTCAACTTTCCATTACCATTAAATTGACCTTGGCTTCCTCGTTTACTAAAATCCTCAAAACTTGTGTTCTAACTCCTCAATTGCGGAGTTGCGACCTTATGTCCTTCTTTTCTTTTTTTTTCAAGCTATCCTTGATTTTTCCTAACCTTGTTAGTTTGACTGAGATCTCTCTCATCAATACATGGTTTACCTAGTCAGGGTTCCATTCGCTGACTTAGACACAGAGTTGATTACCTCCTAGGTCCTTACACTACTCGTTTACATACAAGGGGTACCATACTGATACATTACTACTTACCCAACTAACTTAATGTGAGTTTTGTCAGGCCCACAAGCTCCTAGGTGTGCGGTCGTCCCATGTCTCGTTTAGTGCACTCGTAGCGTTCGTACCCGGTGGTTATCGTACTCTTAGTCCCGGTAATTTATGTTTAAGTAACTATACTGCTAATTCTTAACCTTTGATGTCAGAATGGCCCTAATATTAGGTTCTATGGTTTCCTTGATTAATGTGTAATTCCTTTACCTTCACTAAGATAGGTGTTTGCGACTTATCGCCCTAATTCTGGTTTCCACATGATCGTCGTCTGGTATCTGAGTGGGGATCAGTAACTACTTATTATCTCTCCCATTCACTCCTAGGCTGTTAACGCCTTCAGATATGAGTTTTCAGTTCTAGAACTCCACCCAATCCATTGGGTTACACCCTCAGGTGTAGTCCGGACTCCATGATAAAGGTTGACACCTCGTGTTTCCCCTACCTTATGGTAGTCCCTCTTTAGCCTGATATTAATCAGTATTTGTGATTCATCACCTTTGTTCTCCTAGTTTTGGGTCATTTTTGGTGGTACTAAGGGTATCCTTCTGTAGGCCTATGCCATACGATATTCAGGCTCATACTTATTCTGATAGCTAGATGATTGTTGGTCTTGTTATTTAATTTATTCCTAGTTGGGTTCTAATACTTTCTCCTAAGGTTACAATTGGATACCCATAACTTATGGTTTCCGCCAATCATTGCTCTTCATTGTGTAATCCTTACTCTTATTCAACTCATATTTCCTCCATCCTCTTCGAGGTAACGGTATCTTCCGTCATCAGGCAATTTTCACTTTTTAGTTTATATCCACTGCCCTCCATACGGGAGTTTAGCAGCATAATGGATCAACAACACCTCCAGTGTGTGTGGTGCAAGCATAACATCGGCCCTTTTATTGCACATTCACATCTGCCTATTAATTATTTTTTTTAAAGTCCTGACTCGTATAGCTCATTTCTTGCCCTCTGGCAATGTTCAATGGTAGTGGTTTAACCACGAGTGTCGCACACTCTCTAAATATGGTGATGCTGGTCCTGAAGACCCGTCACTCCCCACCGGTAATGATTGACGTTTAATGTCCATACCGGCACTGGGGTTAGGCTTGTAGGCACTAATTATCGTTATTCTCATTTACTCCCCTTTTTATATTCTACTAAATGGTGTATTATTTTCAGGTTTAATGGTCAGACCGGCTAGATCTTCCCGAGGTTTTATCGACCTCCAACCCAAGGGTTTCGTACCCGTACCCTTAAGAAGGCTCTGTCCTGCCTTATTGCATTACGGATGCACAAAAAGTTTACTGTTTATTGGTAACCGCCTGGACCACTACGTCCTTTAGGGTTAGTTTACCGTCGCTGCACTTGCTGTAGCAAGTGCCGAGGCAGGTTGAATTTTAATGCTTTGGTTAATGTGGCACTTGCAGTGGCAAGTGCGCCATGCAGACTGAGCCACCGGTACAGTGTGTCAGTGCAGTGCTATTCCCTAATCGGGTTCCTGTTCCAGTCAAAAGTTCTTATTCAAATTAATACAGTCTCACTCCCGCACTCGTCCCCACAAGTTTACCGTGGTAGTAAGGTCTTACTCCCCTCTCGAGGCGTTGCATGATAGCAACTTAGCGAGTTCTTGTTTCTACAACTCTCATAATCTCCCCTCATACACATCAGGCCATTTTGAACCTTCAGTATTGTATGGATTAGAGTTACTCGCTTCGGGTGAGACTTCTATAAGGTCATCCATTCCGTCAGTTACATATATCGTAAACTAATCATTACTCGTCATTTGCACTTTCTTTCCCCCAAGTGCACTAATCAGTGCTTTCCTGGATGTAGGACAGGGTTGCTTTGCTTATGGCAAGCAAACCCCATTAGTCCTACGGGAATTATCTCCTCAACCTCGGTTTAATATTCATCTCTCGCTCATATGGTAGACATTACGTCATTACCAAGGCCTCAGGTCCTAAACATTCCCCAAAACACCAAGTCTTATTCTCTTTATTTAACGTAATTCTCATAGCATCACATCGGGTCTTCCCGATCAGGAGAATTATCTCTGTGGTGCTTCTCATTTCCTGTGTCACTAGATAGTACTCGAGTCGGGCTACGGGCTGCGGGGGGATTGGGTACCATTGCAAGTTTCCCCGGGATGCTCTCCCATCAAGTGCGAGTGTTTCATACAGTCTTCGCGTTACTTGGGGTTGCTGGACCCTCACCACCTTCCGCTGCTCCGTGTTCTTCCTTAGTACCGTTACCCAGACCTCTCCCTGACATAAGTCAAGAGGACGGGTTGGTTGGACCTTTACTCGGTCTAATACATAGTCTCGGTCGTTTAATATTGAAGTGCCTCTACGGCTATGGTGTGCAAGCTTTAAGCATTGCATCAACCCTGCAAGGTCACGTATCCTCACAACGTTTCCCGTATTCCCAAAACCTATGCTCACTGTATAAATCCTACTATCTCTTGTCATCAGAGCTGTACTCCGCTCTGATACCACTTTTGTAACACCCCTACTCTAATCGGCTCCTAATCATTTTACTTAACATTGTAATCGCAGCGGTAATCTCAATACTTGAACTACTGGTGTCACCGTTCTCACTCCCATACGAGTAATAACGTGCTTACTGATATATTCATAAATACGAAACAATTTCCCACAGTGACAACAAGAGGTAGATCTAACTTTCCCAAACCAATATAAAATACATTCACAGTGAGCATTCTAAGTATCCCAATCCTATACACGTTTCTAAGTTCGTATCAAAATGCAACAGTGCATATTTAAACAACTGTAATTAAACTACCTAGCGCGTCCCTCTCTTTGCCGACACACGAAGCTGCATACCTGCAAAATGTTTGTTTGTGGTATGGAATCAGCCCCTGCTGAGTATGCTACTACATGACCGTCATGACCCCTCAGACCCTCAGTTAATTGGTCGAGAGCATGCAATTCATCTTCATGCAAGTAGTTTAATATAAAACTGTAAAGGAACAATATATATTGCAGTAAACTCAATTAACAAACAAGCCCCCGGCTTCACACTCGCATCGTAATAAACCACTGAAAGCGTTACAACGCTTATACGAGTACAAAGACCCTATTTCAACAAACACTTGATAGTTCATAACTGAGTACGCGACTCACTCGACCAAACGATCCATAATAATCCACTCACGAGCACAGCGACTCGACTCAAGCAGTTTACCAAACAACAAGAGTACAACGACTCAATCAAACCAATTCACCACATGCACAATATGAGCACAATGACTCGCCTCAACAAATCCACCAACATACCACACATAACCACAAAGCATAACCAGTGAACAACAAGGCGAAACAACGAGAATTATAAACGAGTATAAACTCTCGTCTTTGGCATGCAAGCCCAAATAATGTTCACCTAATGTACGAGCTAATATAGTCGTTCGTAATTGTTCAGTCATGTCTAATGACAACGTCTCGTTAGGACGACGTGTCTCTAAGTTACCCTCTCCTATGGCGGGTCACCCACGGCAATAGCCACTCCAGCGGTGAGTCTCCGACCTACGGACCATCTGTAGTTCGTTGGAAATTTATCCTGATACTTACGGATACCCACACGGTAGTATCGTAATTGATCATAGTTCACAGCAAGAGCCATATCCTGTTGATAAACTTATCTATACCATCGCATCGTTTTACTATATTTTTTCCTACAACAGACCAAGGTCGTTAGTCCAACGAATCTGAGTATCGACTCGGATGCAGTGTTAGATACGAGAGCGGCGTTAAAGAGGCCAATGCTCCGTATAAGTCTCGGATAATATATATGTATATATCTTATTATCCTAATGCTACAACTTTTTTACTTACGTTCCTTATATTACACATATAAGATAGCATCATTGCCGCTAGTTCCTTTTATAATATGTTCATATATACGAACGGTACTGTTATAATGACATAATAACTACATATTATACATATTAGTTTATCTTAATTCCAAAATCAACCAACAAATTTCTAAAAATTCTTAATAGCCCATGGGGTTTATAATACCATTATACACCCTTTATTTTCGGTAATAACATATATACCACATATGTTATAAAGTTGTTACAATTAATACATAACTTATTATAAAACCTTAAATAAGTTATTTAACTTATTTAATTTGGTCAAAACCTACCATATGGTCAAGGTTGACCACCTTAATATTCCTTGACCATCAATTCCATTTAATACGGTTTATACCCTTATTTTTAGAAATTACCATTTAACCCCAAAACTTTACATAATCTTATATTTTCATATAAACTCATTTAAACTTCTAAATTTCGGCTATATCCTTTTATAGCCCCCAAATTTAATTTAATTACACTATAACCCAATAATATGCGGTAATGCATATTTAGCACCTAAACTTAATTAAAAGCTTATAAATGCATAAATAAAATGGCCTAAAGTACATGGCCTTATTACAAACATTGGCTTATAAAATAAATTACACATAAATGCCCAAAAATGCTGTAAACTCTCGGCCCTTACCATTATTGTCATTAATTACCATTTTCACATAATGTCTTAAATTTGACAATTATGCTAATTAATTAGTTATAAAATTTATTAAACCATTCCTTAATCACCTAAGGTCAAAATAAGACCTTAATTAACCATTCACTCACGGCACAATATATATACATATGTATAAACACATATTAATATACCAAGTGTAGGTTTAAGTGATTTATACCTTATTTTTGCCAAGTTTAAGCCTTGTTTGGCCACGGCAATTTCAAGGAAAATTTCCACAGCTTCTTAGATGAGTTCTAACAGCAACATAATGATATGGTTAGTCTCCAAGCAAGATCTAACCATAAGAAGTGTTTAATGTCAATTTTCAAGGTAAAATTTACCTCAAAATACCAAGGTAGACAAGGTTGGTCTCGGCCTGTTTTTACAGTAGGAAAGAGTGTTAAAAGAGCTACTAAAACCAAGCTTTAAACTGGTATAACTCAGATTAGAAGATAGCTAATCTTTACCTGTTTAAAATGCCTAAAATGGTGTTTTTGGCTTGGATCTGGTTATACTTCGAAACTCTTGATGTACAACTGAATAAGTATGTTAAGATGAAGATTAAAGCTTAGAAACAAAGTTTCACAGCCGAATTTGAAGGGAATCAAAAGATATGTGCTTAAAGCACATTTTTATACCTTAAGAACAAGATTAGCTTTCTCCACCTTCTCCCTTGTTAATGCCGAGATAACCTTCCATTTAACCTCCAAAACAACCTAAGAACATTGATGGAAGTGGTTGATGCTTTGCTCCATTGAAAGAGGAAGGAATTGTGAAAAATGAACATTTAAAGGCTAATTAAGCTTACCTAGATCAATTGGTGTTCATCTCTGAGTATGGATGTGTTCTTATGTATATGGAGAAGCAAATGAGAGGATGCAGCAAGGTGGTGTCGGCTGGGAAGCAAGGTGAGTGAAGGAAATAAGTGAGTTTGCTTTTTAAGACATTATTTGGTTACTTTCGTAATTGTAGTAGGTGACTAATTGCATTAGCTGTCTAATTGATTAGGGATGCTGATTGAGTGGGCATGACAGCACATATGGGGCGGCAGCCTTTGGTCAATACCATGGGTGAGCTTTGACCATGGTTTAAGTTAAATTAAGTAATTAGGTGTTATTTTTGGGTACTATTCATACTAAATTGCCAATTTTTGAGTTTATTTTTAAACTTTGATTTAGACTTTTTAATATAGTCTATCATGTCACATTAATGTTATAAAGAACTTATTATAGTCTTTACAGTGACAAAAACTCATTATCTTAGAGCTCATAGACAAAAACGTGTTTTAAGGAATTTTAGTGCACATTTTGAGTCGCAGGGTGTTTCTGAGCTCTGTTTTCTTTGAGAACAGTTTTCTTGTGTTCCTTATATGATATTTGATCATGGTTTCCAATTTTATATCATTTAGAGGTCATTAGACCTTTAAGGTATTCTTAGAGCACATTTTTGCCCTACTTGACCTTGAAGCATGTAAATGCCTGTTCTTTGTGTTGGAGTGTTTTCCAACAATTGTAACATGTTTAGTAATGTGTTAATAAGCTTAGGACAAAATCTTAGGTCCTAAGAAGTTCATTTGGGTATTTATTTACCCTAAACAGTCAAAGGGTGCACATCTTGCTTTGTGTTGACCACTGTTGTTCTCAGTTGACTTTTAAGGCATTTTTAGGCCTTAATCAATGTGATTAAACATTTAATCCATATTTTATTATTTTGGGGTATTTCAGTCTACCCCCTTAAAAAGACTTCGTCCCGAAGTCCTTACCCATCTACAGTTCACCTAAGGAATCAAGTTCCACTAAGTAATCACAGACAGATCGTCACTAGGGAGTACATTCCACTACGTTCAGACCTAGTCTTTATGTATCACATTTGATACAGCATCAATCTCATTCCATATAGTCAATAATATGACACATTCTCATAAACAGCACTAAACAAGGTGCAAAACTCATAGTACACAGCACTAGACAAGGTGCAAAACTCATAGTACACAGCACTAGACAAGGTGCAAAACTCATAAAGTACTCAAAGGTTTGCAAGGGATACTCCACGCATCCCTATCTACATGTTAGTATCTCGCGAGGATACTCACACATCATTCCACATGTATGTTGCACATATATTTAACGATGATAAATCACAGGGAAGCAGTCTTAAAGACCAGGACTTGACGATCCCCAACCCCATGCTAACCAACGTCTACTACCCGTGGACACACCGGTTTAATAACGAAGGACACTGCGGTCCACGGCTCCTCGGACAGTATCACCTTATTTCCTTAGTCACCCACAGACACACCGGTATAATGACAAAGGGCTCTGCGGTCCACGGCTCTCTGGGTGATGTCACTCAGACACACCGGTCTAATGACGAAGGACTCCAGGGTCCACGGCTTTTCGAGTGACGCCCTAAATTCCAATTTCTACTCATATCTGTGTCCACTTGTAGAAAGTTTCGAGAGTCATTCAACCCCGACGTGGTCAGCGTCAGTGTTGAACTATCTCTCACCTCAATTTGTGTTCGGTTTCCCTTGATCGGACCAGGATCAAGTTCAACTTCCCACGTCAATTTCAATCAATCAATTGTTTATTCACTTCTAATCTTGTTTCCTCTTGATTTGCCACCTTGTGTTCTATAGATACACAAGTCAACTAGTGTAATTAATCTAATCACTGGCATATAGGATCATGTATCCTAACCATGTACCAAGTTCTTTGACTTATAATTATTCATACAACTCCTAGAGGTTTTACCTCCACTAGGTTACACATCGGTCTCATGCGATTCACCCATCGCATTCCAATAATCGGTCTCATACCGAGTCACAAATCATATAGTATAGAGCTTTCTACTCCTTCTATTAGACATCTCCCACCGAAGCTACCAGATAGACCTACTTGACTCTCAACCGGAGCTAACAAGTTAGGCATTTATGTGTTTAATGTTCGCAACGTTTGCATAAATAATCAGAAATAGGGTAAGAACACTCTATCTGTTCTCCCTTTCCTATTCGCCACAACAATGCGAACTAAAATATATATTCATACACATAATACATCACAATATTACTCAAGTAATATAACACAGTCATAATACTTGTACTCTACGTACAATAACAGTTTGCAGCATGTGTACTATGCGCTACGTACTCCTACGTACGGTATAATTTAAGCGTGCGAAATCGCTCTACCCCCCTTAAAATGATTACGCCCACGTAATCTATATATCATCGTGAAGTAACAAGTTCAAGATGTTCCATTCCAGTGGAATTATCGTGCACTAATGTGCTACATCTATTACCCCTTTTCTATAGGGTCGGGCTTTAGCCCCTCAGGCTATACTGTCTATCTCGGTTGGGTGTATGTATATTCGTATACGGTTTGATCGGGAGATCTAAACAAATCATTTGTTTTCCCCAAATCTGTTAGGTATGTCTAACCTATGCGATATGGGCCCACTCGCTCTGCAAGCAGTATGCCCAACTACTTTAGGGTTAAGTTACCCTTTTAAGTAGCAGCTTCATGCTGGTTTCTACTCCACGTGACGTTGTTTTCTACACGGTCTTCCATAATTATGGTCATGGAGGAAACTATGTCGCTGCGTGGTATCATCATTCCCACGCTAATTATTTGACTAACTTTTTATTCAGCTTTTTTTAATTCTATACATCTCATGGTATATTTCCAGAAGTTCATGCGACCCTACCGAACTAACCTTCGGTAAGGGTTGTCGAGCTATGCTCTAGCACCTAGTGCTTGCAGCAGTTGTCTCTAAAATATCAAGACGATTCTGATACGCGCATCTAACTGGCGCCTCATGACTCCAAGTTATTTCCCTCTAGAATGAGTTCGTTCCTTGGGTACCTTGTAGGTCCTCTTTTGCTAGTGTGAACTCGTATCCCTCGTGTGTTGGTATTTTAGTATCCACATATATGGTTCATCCCTCTTCTCGATTAGGGGAATCCATTTGTTTATCTGATGTTCCACCTTCTGATTCTTACCAACATAATTCGGTTAACAGTTATGATAATGGTCGCTTTGTTGCGCACCATGTACTAGTCGATTGGACGGTTATCCGCCATTGCGGTTTGCATGGAGTATCTAATCTCTAGCTTAGAGTATCTCTTGTAATGCTCGCTTTTGCCCTTCGTCTGTTGTAAACATACAATACGATTGTGGGTTTTAGCTTGGCATTCATTTTCTGTTCAAACCTAATTGGTACTAACATACTAACGTTTTATGGCTTGAGCATGTGGTTATTATTATTTAATGCGACATCATCAGCGCCCGCAGCGCATGGTAACTCTCTCTGTGCCCCCTTTAGGGTAGCATCTAATATCACAAAGGTTTCTCTAATATCACTTCCTTAGATACCACAATTCCTCTTCTCATTCATGAGTTCAACTTTCCATTACCATTAAATTGACCTTGGCTTCCTCGTTTACTAAAATCCTCAAAACTTGTTCTAACTCCTCCATTGCGGAGTTGCGACCTTATGTCCTTCTTTTTTTTTTTTCAAGCTATCCTTGATTTTCCTAACCTTGTTAGTTTGACTGAGATCTCTCTCATCAATACATGGTTTTACCTAGTCAGGGTTCCATTCGCTGACTTAGACACAGAGTTGATTACCTCCTAGGTCCTTACACTACTCGTTTACATAAGGGGTACCATACTGATACATTACTACTTACCCAACTAACTTAATGTGAGTTTTGTCAGGCCCACAAGCTCCTAGGAGTGCGGTCGTCCCATGTCTCGTTTAGTGCACTCGTAGCGTTCGTACCCGGTGGTTATCGTACTCTTAGTCCGGTAATTTATGTTTAAGTAACTATACTGCTAATTCTTAACCTTTGATGTCAGAATGGCCCTAATATTAGGTTCTATGGTTTCCTTGATTAATGTGTAATTCCTTTACCTTCACTAAGATAGGTGTTTGCGACTTATCGCCCTAATTCTGGTTTCCACATGATCGTCGTCTGGTATCTGTGAGTGGGGATCAGTAACTACTTATTATCTCCCATTCACTCCTAGGCTGTTAACGCCTTCAGATATGAGTTTTCAGTTCTAGAACTCCACCCAATCCATTGGGTTACACCCTCAGGTGTAGTCCGGACTCCATGATAAAGGTTGACACCTCGTGTTTCCCCTACCTTATGGTAGTCCCTCTTTAGCCTGATATTAATCAGTATTTGTGATTCATCACCTTTGTTCTCCTAGTTTTGGGTCATTTTTGGTGGTACTAAGGGTATCCTTGTAGGCCTATGCCATACGATATTCAGGCTCAGTACTTATTCTGATAGCTAGATGATTGTTGGTCTTGTTATTTAATTTATTCCTAGTTGGTTCTAATACTTTCTCCTAAGGTTACAATTGGATACCCATAACTTAATGGTTTCCGCCAATCATTGCTCTTCATTGTGTAATCCTTACTCTTATTCAACTCATATTTCCTCCATCCTCTTCGAGGTAACGGTATCTTCCGTCATCAGGCAATTTTCACTTTTTAGTTTATATCCACTGCCCTCCATACGGGAGTCTAGCAGCATAATGGATCAACAACACCTCCAGTGTGTGTGGTGCAAGCATAACATCGGCCCTTTTATTGCACGTTCACATCTGCCTATTAATTATTTTTTTTAAAGTCCTGACCCGTATAGCTCATTTCTTGCCCTCTGGCAATGTTCAATGGTAGTGGTTTAACCACGAGTGTCGCACTCTCTAAATATGGTGATGCTGGTCCTGAAGACCCGTCACTCCCCACCGGTAATGATTGACATTTAATGTCCATACCGGCACTGGGGTTAGGCTTGTAGGAACTAATTATCGTTATTCTCATTTACTCCCCTTTTTATATTCTACTAAATGGTGTATTATTTTCAGGTTTAATGGTCAGACCGGCTAGGTCTTCCGGAGGTTTTATCGACCTCCAACCCAAGGGTTTCATACCCCTACCCTTAAGAAGGCTCTGTCCTGCCTTATTGCATTACGGATGCACAAAGTTTACTGTTTATTGGTAACCGCTTGGACCACTACGTCCTTTAGGGTTAGTTTACCGTCGCTGCACTTGCTGTAGCAAGTGCACGAGGCAGGTTGAATTTTAATGCTTTTATTAATGTGGCACTTGCAGTGACAAGTGCGCCATGCAGACTGAGCCACCGGTACAGTGTGTCAGTGCAGTGCTATTCCCTAATCGGGTTCCTGTTCCAGTCAAAAGTTCTTATTCAAATTAATACAGTCTCACTCCCGCACTCGTCCCCACAAGTTTACCGTGGTAGTAAGGTCTTACTCCCCTCTCGAGGCGTTGCATGATAGCAACTTAGCGAGTTCTTGTTTCTACAACTCTCATAATCTCCCCTCATACACATCAGGCCATTTTGAACCTTCAGTATTGTATGGATTAGAGTTACTCGCTTCGGGTGAGACTTCTATAAGGTCATCCATTCCGTCAGTTACATATATCGTAAACTAATCATTACTCGTCATTTCCACTTTCTTTCCCCCAAGCGCACTAATCAGTGCTTTCCTGGATGTAGGACAGGGTTGCTTTGCTTATGGCAAGCAAACCCCATTAGTCCTACGGGAATTATCTCCTCAACCTCGGTTTAATATTCATCTCTCGCTCATATGGTAGACATTACGTCATTACCAAGGCCTCAGGTCCTAAACATTCCCCAAAACCCTAAGTCTTATTCTCTTTATTTAACATAATTCTCATAGCATCCACATCGGGTCTTCCCGATCAGGAGAATTATCTCCGTGGTGCATCTCATTTCCTGTGTCACTAGATAGTACTCGAGGTACGGGCTGCGGCGGGTGGGGTACCATTGCAAGTTTCCCCGGGAAGCTCTCCCATCAAGTGCGAGTGTTTCATACAGTCTTCGCGTTACTTGGGGTTGCTGGACCCTCACCACCTTCCGCTGCTCCGTGTTCTTCCTTAGTACCGTTACCCAGACCTCTCCCTGACATAAGTCAAGAGGACGGGTTGGACCTTTACTCGGTCTAATACCGTAGTCTCGGTCGTTTAATATTGAAGTGCCTCTACGGCTATGGTGTGCAAGCTTTAAGCATTGCATCAACCCTGCAAGGTCACGTATCCTCACAACGTTTCCCGTATTCCCAAAACCTATGCTCACTGTATAAATCCTACTATCTCTTGTCATCAGAGCGGTACTCCGCTCTGATACCACTTTTGTAACACCCCTACTCTAATCGGCTCCTAATCATTTTACTTAACATTGTAATCGCAGCGGTAATCTCAATACTTGAACTACTGGTGTCACCGTTCTCACTCGCCCATACGAGTAATAACGTGCTTACTGATATATTCATAAATACGAAACAATTTCCCACAGTGACAACAAGAGGTAGATCTAACTTTCCCAAACCAATATAAAATACATTCACAGTGAGCATTCTAAGTATCCCAATCCTATACACGTTTCTAAGTTCGTATCAAAATGCAACAGTGCATATTTAAACAACTGTAATTAAACTACCTAGCGCGTCCCTCTCTTTGCCGACACACGAAGCTGCATACCTGCAAAATGTTTGTTTGTGGTATGGAATCAGCCCCTGCTGAGTATGCTACTACATGACCGTCATGACCCCTCAGACCCTCAGTTAATTGGTCGAGAGCATGCAATTCATCTTCATGCAAGTAGCTTAATATAAAACTGTAAAGGAACAATATATATTGCAGTAAACTCAATTAACAAACAAGCCCCCGGCTTCACACATCGCATCGTAATAAACCACTGAAAGCGTTACAACGCTTATACGAGTACAAAGACCCTATTTCAACAAACACTTGATAGTTCATAACTGAGTACGGCGACTCACTCGACCAAACGATCCATAATAATCCACTCACGAGCACAGCGACTCGACTCAAGCAGTTTACCAAACAGACAAGAGTACAACGACTCAATCAAACCAATTCACCACGCACAATATGAGCACAATGACTCGCCTCAACAAATCCACCAACATACCACACATAACCACAAAGCATAACCAATGAACAACAAGGCGAAACAACGAGAATTATAAACGAGTATAAACTCTCGTCTTTGGCATGCAAGCCCAAATAATGTTCACCTAATGTACGAGCTAATATAGTCGTTCGTAATTGTTCAGTCATGTCTAATGACAACGTCTCGTTAGGACGACGTGTCTCTAAGTTACCCATCTCCTATGGCGGGTCACCCACGGCAATAGCCACTCCAGCGGTAGAGTCTCCGACCTACGGACCATATGTAGTTCGTTGGAAATTTATCCTGATACTTACGGATACCCACACGGTATATAGTATCGTTAATTGATCATAGTTCACAGCAAGAGCCATATCCTCTTGATAAACTTATCTATACCATCGCATCGTTTTACTATATTTTTTCCTAACACAGCAGACCAAGGTCGTTAGTCCAATCCTGAGTATGTCGACTCGGGATGCAGTGTTAGATACGAGAGCGGCGTTAAAGAGGCCAATGCTCCGTATATAAGTCTCGGATAATATATATGTATATATCTTATTATCCTAATGCTACAACGTTTTTACTTACGTTCCTTATATTACACATATAAGATAGCATCATTGCCGCTAGTTCCTTTTATAATATGTTCATATATACGAACGGTACTGTTATCGTACAACAGTAATAATAAAGCAACATTATTTCACAACTCAAGCATATTAATTCACACAAGCAGACATTCAATCTTATCACAGATTTTCACACAATGTCTGAACTGAGGAAATCCTCAGAGACAATCAAGCCACATAAATAACATACCGTTCACCCTGAAAGTATTACGGTGGAGTATGATTCAGCTAGCTCCGATGCTCCTCATGTCGTCTCTAACAGTCTAACAATACATAACGCTACTGATTAGAATCCCGTATAACAACTTAACTCTACGGTACCCCGTACCGTCGCTATTACCTCCCGGTTAATCCCCCGTTATTAACTGTCAACGTTTTGTCGGGTTTTCGGCTTAACTCAGAATTGGAAAAACGTTATATTACATGTGTAGTCTTGTCTTGTATAATAACATACTTAATGTTGAACCTTGTTATCGCATGTAACTTAATATACTCTTGTATATCATATAGTCTATCACTATATTGCGTGCGTATCTTAATCATATACTATACATTTCACCTTAGTATTTATTTTCCTAAGGTTTTGTTTTTCCACCATCCATTATAATACATGGTTTCTAACCATAATATATATTCATCCATATATACATTTTTCTTGTATATGTATATATTTACCACATAGGTAAGTCCCATGAGTATAAACTCTTATATTATATGTTACTTTTCATCTTTTATTAGATGGTTACTCCCTTTAGTTGTACTATATTATACAACTTATATTAAGATTATTATCCTAATATTATGTAACATTTTATGTTGTAGCTTTACAACTCCCAAGGTTTAATTAACAAATTCCTTAGTTTATAAATCCTATTTATTTATAGTTTGTCACATTACTTAATGTGAATATCCTTACTTTTATTAATTCCATCTAAACCATATAATTGTTATACATTTATAACATTATAGACCTTAGTCTAAAATTCATTTTCCAACCTTTAATATTTCGGTACAGCCCTTGAATTTATTTAAATTCTATTTTGACCACATAACATTATGTAATGTTATACCATATACTAATATCATATATTATGATATTTTTATTCCCTTTAATTTATAACCTATAGTTTTTATACAAAACTATTATATATTGCCGCATAGGCACATATATTAAACCTTATTCTTTTCTATAAACCATAGTTTCCTTTATTTACAAAATCACCCCATTATTTATACCATGTTATATATACCATTTAATATAACATTTCTAACTTATAAAAAGGGTATAACCTATGGTTATATTTTGTAAAATTCCGAACAGACCCATACATGTTCTATAATTGCCCTTTGGCCCAATTTATAACATATAGTTTAATAATTCATTAAAACTATATATTATACACATATCTTAATAAATACTCTTATATAATTCTAAAAATCACCAAATTTCACCAAAGGGTTATAATTACCTTATTAACCCATATACTTTCGGTATTTACTACACCACCACATATATTTCTCCAAAGTGTCATAATGACATAATAACTACATATTATACATATATAGTTTATCTTAATTCCAAAATCAACCAAACAAATTTCTAAAAATTCTTAATAGCCCATGGGTGTTTATAATACCATTATACACCCTTTATTTTCGGTAATAACATATACCACATATGTTAAAGTTGTTACAATTAATACATAACTTATTATAAAACCTTAAATAAGTTATTTAACTTATTTAATTTGGTCAAAACCTACCATATGGTCAAGGTTGACCACCTTAATATATCCTTGATCATCAATTCCCATTTAATACGGTTTATACCCTTATTTTTAGAAATTACCATTTAACCCCAAAACTTTACATAATCTTATATTTTCATATACTCATTTAAACTTCTAAATTTGGCTATATCCTTTTATAGCCCCCAAATTTAATTTAATTACACTATAACCCCAATAATATGCGGTAATGCATATTTAGCACCTAAACTTAATTAAAAGCTTATAAATGCATAAATAAAATGGCCTAAAGTACATGGCCTTATTACAAACATTGGCTTATAAAATAAATTACACATAAATGCCCAAAAATGCTGTAAACTCTCGGCCCTTACCATATATTTTCATTAATTACCAATTTTCCACATAATGTCTTAAATTTGACAATTATGCTAATTAATTAGTTATAAAATTTATTAAACCATTCCTTAATCACCTAAGGTCAAAATAAGACCTTAATTAACCATTCACTCACGGCACAATATATATACATATGTATAAACACATATTAATATACCAAGTGTAGGTTTAAGTGATTTATACCTTATTTTTGCCAAGTTTAAGCCTTGTTTGGCCACGGCAATTTCAAGGAAAATTTCCACAGCTTCTTAGATGAGTTCTAACAGCAACATAATGATATGGTTTGTCTCCAAGCAAGATCTAACCATAAGAAGTGTTTAATGTCAATTTTCAAGGTAAAATTTACCTCAAAATACCAAGGTAGACAAGGTTGGTCTTGGCCTCTTTTTACAGTAGGAAAAGAGTGTTAAAAGAGCTACTAAAACCAAGCTTTAAACTGGTATAACTCAGATTAGAAGACAGCTAATCTTTACCTTGTTTAAAATGCCTAAAATGGTGTTTTTGGCTTGGATCTGGTTATACTTCGAAACTCTTGATGTAACAACTGAATAAGTATGTTAAGATGAAGATTAAAAGCTTAGAAACAAAGTTTCACAGCCGATTTTGAAGGGAATCAAAAGATATGTGCTTAAAGCACATTTTTATACCTTAAGAACAAGATTAGCTTTCTCCACCTTCTTCCCTTGTTAATGCCGAGATAAACCTTCCATTTAACCTCCAAAAAAACCTAAGAACATTGATGGAAGTGGTTGATGCTTTGCTCCATTGAAAGAGGAAGGAATTGTGAACAAAATGAACATTTAAAGGCTAATTAAGCTTACCTAGATCAATTGGCGTTCATCTCTGATGGATGTGTTCTTACGTATATGGAGAAGAAAATGAGAGGATGCAGCAAGGTGGTGTCGGCTGGGAAGCAAGGTGAGTGAAGGAAATAAGTGAGTTTGCTTTTTAAGACATTATTTGGTTACTTTCGTAATTGTAGTAGGTGACTAATTGCATTAGCTGTCTAATTGATTAGGGATGCTGATTGAGTGGGCATGACAGCACATATGGGGCGGCAGCCTTTGGTCAATACCATGGGTGAGCTTTGACCATGGTTTAAGTTAAATTAAGTAATTAGGTGTTATTTTTGGGTACTATTCATACTAAATTGCCAATTTTTGATTTTATTTTTAAACTTTGATTTAGACTTTTAATATAGTCTATCATGTCACATTAATTTATAAAGAACTTATTATAGTCTTTACAGTGACAAAAACTCATTATCTTAGAGCTCATAGACAAAAACGTGCTTTAAGGAATTTTAGTGCACATTTTGAGTCGCAGGGTGTTTCTGAGCTCTATTTTCTTTGAGAACAGTTTTGTTGTGTTCCTTACATGATATTTGATCATGGTATCCAATTTATATCATTTAGAGGTCATTAGACCTTTAAGGTATTCTTAGCACATTTTTGCCCTACTTGACCTTGAAGCATGTAAATGCCTGTTCTTTGTGTTGGAGTGTTTCCAACAATTGTAACATGTTTAGTAATGTGTTAATAAGCTTAGGACAAAATCTTAGGTCCTAAAAAGTTCATTTGGGTATTTATTTACCCTAAACAGTCAAAGGGTGCACATCTTGCTTTGTGTTGACCACTGTTGTTCTCCGTTGACTTTTAAGGCATTTTTAGGCCTTAATCAATGTGATTAAACATTTAATCCATATTTTATTTTGGGGTATTTCAGTCTACCCCCTTAAAAAGACTTCGTCCCGAAGTCCTTACCCATCTACAGTTCACCTAAGGAATCAAGTTCCACTAAGTAATCACAGACAGATCGTCACTAGGGAGTACATTCCACTACGTTCAGACCTAGTCTTTATGTATCACATTTGATACAGCATCAATCTCATTCCATATAGTCAATAATATGACACATTCACTCATAAACAACACTAAACAAGGTGCAAAACTCATAGTACACAGCACTAGACAAGGTGCAAAACTCATAGTACACAGCACTAGACAAGGTGCAAAACTCATAAAGTACTCAAAGGTGTTTGCAAGGGATACTCCACGCATCCCTATCTACATGTTAGTATCTCGCGAGGATACTCACACATCATTCCACATGTATGTGTGCACATATATTTAACGATGATAAATCACAGGGAAGCAGTCTTAAAGACCAGGACTTGACGATCCCCAACCCCATGCTAACCAACGTCTACTACCCGTGGACACACCGGTTTAATAACGAAGGACACTGCGGTCCACGGCTCCTCGGACAGTATCACCTTATTTCCTTAGTCACCCACAGACACACCGGTATAATGACAAAGGGCTCTGCGGTCCACGGCTCTCTGGGTGATGTCACTCACAGACACACCGGTCTAATGACGAAGGACTCCACGGTCCACGGCTCTTCGAGTGACGCCCTAAATTCCAATTTCTATTCATATCTGTGTCCACTTGTAGGAAGTTTCGAGAGTCATTCAACCCCGACGTGGTCAGCGTCAGTGTTGAACTATCTCTCACCTCAATTTGTGTTCGGTTTCCCTTGATCGGACCAGGATCAAGTTCAACTTCCCACGTCAATTTCAATCAATCAATTGTTTATTCACTTTTAATCTTGTTTCCTCTTGATATATGCCACCTTGTGTTCTATAGATACACAAGTCAACTAGTGTAATTAATCTAATCACTGGCATATAGGATCATGTATCCTAACCATGTACCAAGTTCTTTTGACTTATAATTATTCATACGACTCCTAGAGGTTTTACCTCCACTAGGTTACACATCGGTCTCATGCTGATTCACCCATCGCATTCCAATAATCGGTCTATACCGAGTCACAAATCATATAGTATAGAGCTTTCTACTCCTTCTATTAGACATCTCCCACCGAAGCTACCAGATAGACCTACTTGGACTCTCAACCGGAGCTAACAAGTTAGGCATTTATGTGTTTGATGTTCGTAACGTTTGCATAAATAATCAGAAATAGGGTAAGAACACTCTATCTGTTCTCCCTTTCCTATTCGCCACGACAATGCGAACTAAAATATATATTCATACACATAATACATCACAATATTACTTCAAGTAATATAACACAGTCATAATACTTGTACTCTACGTACATAACAGTTTGCAGCATGTGTACTATGCGCTATGTACTCCTACGTACGGTATAATTTAAGCGTGCGAAATCGCTCTACCCCCCTTAACAATGATTACGCCCACGTAATCTATGAATATATCATCGTGAAGTGACAAGTTCAAGATGTTCCATTCCAGTGGAATTATCCGTGCACTAATGTGCTACATCTTCCATTACCCCTTTTCTATAGGGTCGGGCTTTAGCCCCTCAGGCTATACTGTCTATCTCGGTTGGGTGTATGTATATTCGTATACGGTTTGATCGGGAGATCTAAAAATCATTTGTTTTCCCCAAATCTGTTAGGTATGTCTAACCTATGCGATATGGGCCCACTCGCTCTGCAAGCAGTATGCCCAACTACTTTAGGGTTAAGTTACCCTTTTAAGTAGCAGCTTCATGCTGGTTTCTACTCCACGTGACGTTGTTTTCTACACGGTCTTCCATAATTATGGTCATGGAGGAAACTATGTCGCTGCGTGGTATCATCATTCCCACGCTAATTATTTTGACTAACTCTTTTATTCAGCTTTTTTTTAATTCTATACATTCTCATGGTATATTTCCAGAAGTTCATGCGACCCTACCGAACTAACCTTCGGTATAAGGGTTGTCGAGCTATGCTCTAGCACCTAGTGCTTGCAGCAGTTGTCTCTAAAATATCAAGACGATTCTGATACGCGCATCTAACTGGCGCCTCATGACTCCAAGTTATTTCCCTCTAGAATGAGTTCGTTCCTTGGGTACCTTGTAGGTCCTCTTTTGCTAGTGTGAACTCGTATCCCTCGTGTGTTGGTATTTTAGTATCCACATATATGGTTCATCCCTCTTCTCGATTAGGGGAATCCATTTGTTTATCTGATGTTCCACCTTCTGATTCTTACCAACATAATTCGGTTAATAGTTATGATAATGGTCGCTTTGTTGCGCACCATGTACTAGTCGATTGGACGGTTATCCGCCATTGCGGTTTGCATGGAGTATCTAATCTCTAGCTTAGAGTATCTCTTGTAATGCTCGCTTTTGCCCTTCGTCTGTTGTAAACAGACAATACGATTGTGGGTTTTAGCTTGGCATTCATTTTCTGTTCAAACCTAATTGGTACTAACATACTAACGTTTTATGGCTTGAGCATGTGGTTATTATTATTTAATGCGACATCATCACAGCGCCCAGCGCATGGTATAACTCTCTCTGTGCCCCCTTTAGGGTAGCATCTAATATCACAAAGGTTTCTCTAATATCACTTCCTTAGATACCACAATTCCTCTTCTCATTCATGAGTTCAACTTTCCATTACCATTAAATTGACCTTGGCTTCCTCGTTTACTAAAATCCTAAAACTTGTGTTCTAACTCCTCCATTGCGGAGTTGCGACCTTATGTTCTTCTTTTTTTTTTCAAGCTATCCTTGATTTTCCTAACCTTGTTAGTTTGACTGAGATCTCTCTCATCAATACATGGTTTACCTAGTCAGGGTTCCATTCGCTGACTTAGACACAGAGTTGATTACCTCCTAGGTCCTTACACTACTCGTTTACATACAAGGGGTACCATACTGATACATTACTACTTACCCAACTAACTTAATGTGAGTTTTGTCAGGCCCACAAGCTCCTAGGTGTGCGGTCGTCCCATGTCTCGTTTAGTGCACTCGTAGCGTTCGTACCCGGTGGTTATCGTACTCTTAGTCCCGGTAATTTATGTTTAAGTAACTATACTGCTAATTCTTAACCTTTGATGTCAGAATGGCCCTAATATTAGGTTCTATGGTTTCCTTGATTAATGTGTAATTCCTTTACCTTCACTAAGATAGGTGTTTGCGACTTATCGCCCTAATTCAGGTTTCCACATGATCGTCATCTGGTATCTGTGAGTGGGGATCAGTAACTACTTATTATCTCTCCCATTCACTCCTAGGCTGTTAACGCCTTCAGATATGAGTTTTCAGTTCTAGAACTCCACCCAATCCATTGGGTTACACCCTCAGGTGTAGTCCGGACTCCATGATAAAGGTTGACACCTCGTGTTTTCCCTACCTTATGGTAGTCCCTCTTTAGCATGATATTAATCAGTATTTGTGATTCATCACCTTTGTTCTCCTAGTTTTGGGTCATTTTTGGTGGTACTAAGGGTATCCTTGCGTAGGCCTATGCCATACGATATTTAGGCTCAGTACTTATTCTGATAGCTAGATGATTGTTGGTCTTGTTATTTAATTTATTCCTAGTTGGTTCTAATACTTTCTCCTAAGGTTACAATTGGATACCCATAACTTATGGTTTCCGCCAATCATTGCTCTTCATTGTGTAATCCTTACTCTTATTCAACTCATATTTCCTCCATCCTCTTCGAGGTAACGGTATCTTCCGTCATCAGACAATTTTCACTTTTTAGTTTATATCCCCTGCCCTCCATACGGGAGTCTAGCAGCATAATGGATCAACAACACCTCCAGTGTGTGTGGTGCAAGCATAACATCGGCCCTTTTATTGCACGTTCACATCTGCCTATTAATTATTTTTTTTAAAGTCCTGACCCGTATAGCTCATTTCTTGCCCTCTGGCAATGTTCAATGGTAGTGGTTTAACCACGAGTGTCGCGCACTCTCTAAATATGGTGATGCTGGTCCTGAAGACCCGTCACTCCCCACCGGTAATGATTGACATTTAATGTCCATACCGGCACTGGGGTTAGGCTTGTAGGAACTAATTATCGTTATTCTCATTTACTCCCCTTTTATATTCTACTAAATGGTGTATTATTTTCAGGTTTAATGGTCAGACCGGCTAGGTCTTCCCGAGGTTTTATCGACCTCCAACCCAAGGGTTTCGTACCCCTACCCTTAAGAAGGCTCTGTCCTGCCTTATTGCATTACGGATGCACATAAAGTTTACTGTTTATTGGTAACCGCCTGGACCACTCCGTCCTTTAGGGTTAGTTTACCGTCGCTGCACTTGCTGTAGCAAGTGCGCGAGGCAGGTTGAATTTTAATGCTTTGGTTAATGTGGCACTTGCAGTGGCAAGTGCGCCATGCAGACTGAGCCACCGGTACAGTGTGTCAGTGCAGTGCTATTCCCTAATCGGGTTCCTGTTCCAGTCAAAAGTTCTTATTCAAATTAATACAGTCTCACTCCCGCACTCGTCCCCACAAGTTTACCGTGGTAGTAAGGTCTTACTCCCCTCTCAGGCGTTGCATGATAGCAACTTAGCGAGTTCTTGTTTCTACAACTCTCATAATCTCCCCTCATACACATCAGGCCATTTTGAACCTTCAGTATTGTATGGATTAGAGTTACTCGCTTCGGGTGAGACTTCTATAAGGTCATCCATTCCATCAGTTACATATATCGTAAACTAATCATTACTCGTCATTTCCACTTTCTTTCCCCCAAGCGCACTAATCAGTGCTTTCCTGGATGTAGGACAGGGTTGCTTTGCTTATGGCAAGCAAACCCCATTAGTCCTACGGGAATTATCTCCTCAACCTCGGTTTAATATTCATCTCTCGCTCATATGGTAGACATTACGTCATTACCAAGGCCTCAGGTCCTAAACATTCCCCAAAACACTAAGTCTTATTCTCTTTATTTAACATAATTCTCATAGCATCCACATCGGGTCTTCCCGATCAGGAGAATTATCTCCGTGGTGCATCTCATTTCCTGTGTCACTAGATAGTACTCGAGGTACGGGCTGCGGCGGGTGGGGTACCATTGCAAGTTTCCCCGGGAGCTCTCCCATCAAGTGCGAGTGTTTCATACAGTCTTCGCGTTACTTGGGGTTGTTGGACCTCACCACCTTCCGCTGCCCGTGTTCTTCCTTAGTACCGTTACCCAGACCTCTCCCTGACATAAGTCAAGAGGACGGGGACCTTTACTCGGTCTAATATAGTCTCGGTCGTTTAATATTGAAGTGCCTCTACGGCTATGGTGTGCAAGCTTTAAGCATTGCATCAACCCGCAAGGTCACGTATCCTCACAACGTTTCCCGTATTCCCAAAACCTATGCTCACTGTATAAATCCTACTATCTCTTGTCATCAGAGCTGTACTCCGCTCTGATACCACTTTTGTAACACCCCTACTCTAATCGGCTCCTAATCATTTTACTTAACATTGTAATCGCAGCGGTAATCTCAATACTTGAACTACTGGTGTCACCGTTCTCACTCACCCATACGAGTAATAACGTGCTTACTGATATATTCATAAATACGAAACAATTTCCACAGTGACAACAAGAGGTAGATCTAACTTTCCCAAACCAATATAAAATACATTCACAGTGAGCATTCTAAGTATCCCAATCCTATACACGTTTCTAAGTTCGTATCAAATTGCAACAGTGCATATTTAAACAACTGTAATTAAACTACCTAGTGCGTCCCTCTCTTTGCCGACACACGAAGCTGCATACCTGCAAAATGTTTGTTTGTGGTATGGAATCAGCCCCTGCTGAGTATGCTACTACATGACCGTCATGACCCCTCAGATCCTCAGTTAATTGGTCGAGAGCATGCAATTCATCTTCATGCAAGTAGTTTAATATAAAACTGTAAAGGAACAATATATATTGCAGTAAACTCAATTAACAAACAAGCCCCCGGCTTCACACATCGCATCGTAATAAACCACTGAAAGCGTTACAACGCTTATACGAGTACAAAGACCCTATTTCAACAAACACTTGATAGTTCATAACTGAGTACAACGACTCACTCGACCAAACGATCCATAATAATCCACTCACGAGCACAGCGACTCGACTCAAGCAGTTTACCAAACAAACAAGAGTACAACGACTCAATCAAACCAATTCACCACGCACAATATGAGCACAATGACTCGCCTCAACAAATCCACCAACATACCACACATAACCACAAATCATAACCAGTGAACAACAAGGCGAAACAACGAGAATTATAAACGAGTATAAACTCTCGTCTTTGGCATGCAAGCCCAAATAATGTTCACCTAATGTACGAGCTAATATAGTCGTTCGTAATTGTTCAGTCATGTCTAATGACAACGTCTCGTTAGGACGACGTGTCTCTAAGTTACCCATCTCCTATGGCGGGTCACCCACGGCAATAGCCACTCCAGCGGTAGAGTCTCCGACCTACGGACCATCTGTAGTTCGTTGGAAATTTATCCTGATACTTACGGATACCCACACGGTATCCTAGTATCGTTAATTGATCATAGTTCACAGCAAGAGCCATATCCTCTTGATAAACTTATCTATACCATCGCATCGTTTTACTATATTTTTTCCTAACACAGCAGACCAAGGTCGTTAGTCCAATCCTGAGTATGTCGACTCGGGATGCAGTGTTAGATACGAGAGCGGCGTTAAAGAGGCCAATGCTCCGTATATAAGTCTCGGATAATATATATGTATATATCTTATTATCCTAACGCTACAACATTTTTACTTACGTTCCTTATATTACACATATAAGATAGCATCATTGCCGCTAGTTCCTTTTATAATATGTTCATATATACGAACGGTACTGTTATCGTACAACAGTAAATAAAGCAACATTATTTCACAACTCAAGCATATTAATTCACACAAGCAGACATTCAATCTTATCAGATTTTCACACAATGTCTGAACTGAGGAAATCCTCAGAGACAATCAAGCCACATAAATAACATACCGTTCACCCAGAAAGTATTACGGTGGAGTATGATTCAGCTAGCTCCGATGCTCCTCATGTCGTCTCTAACAGTCTAACAATACATAACGCTACTGATTAGAATCCCGTATAACAACTTAACTCTACGGTACCCCGTACCGTCGCTATTACCTCCCGGTTAATCCCCCGTTATTAACTGTCAACGTTTTGTCGGGTTTTCGGCTTAACTCGGAATTGGAAAAACATTATATTACATGCGTAGTCTTGTCTCGTATAATAACATACTTAATGTTGAACCTTGTTATCGCATGTAACTTAATATACTCTTGTATATCATATAGTCTATCACTATATTGCGTGCGTATCTTAATCATATACTATACATTTCACCTTAGTATTTATTTTCCTAAGGTTTTGTTTTTCCACCATCCATTATAATACATGGTTTCTAACCATAATATATATTCATCCTTATATACATTTTTCTTGTATATGTATATATTTACCACATAGGTAAGTCCCATGAGTTATAAACTCTTATATTATATGTTACATTTTTATCATCTTTTATTAGATGGTTACTCCCTTTAGTTGTACTATATTATACAACTTATTTAAGATTATTATCCTAATATTATGTAACATTTTATGTTGTAGCTTTACAACTCCCAAGGTTTAATTAACAAATTCCTTAGTTTATAAATCCTATTTATTTATAGTTTGTCACATTACTTAATGTGAATATCCTTACTTTTATTAATTCCATCTAAACCATATAATTGTTATAACATTTATAACATTATAGACCTTTGTCTAAAATTCATTTTCCAACCTTTAATATTTAGGTACAGCCCTTGAATTTATTTAAATTCTATTTTGACCACATAACATTATGTAATGTTATACCATATACTAATATCATATATTATGATATTTTTATTCCCTTTAATTTATAACCTATAGTTTTTATACAAAACTATTATATATTGCCGCATAGGCACATATATTAAACCTTATTCTTTTCCATAAACCATAGTTTCCTTTATTTACAAAATCACCCCATTATTTATACCATGTTATATATACCATTTAATATAACATTTCTAACTTATAAAAAGGGTATAACCTATGGTTATATTTTGTAAAATTCCGAACAGACCCATACATGTTCTATAATTGCCCTTTGGCCCAATTTATAACATATAGTTTAATAATTTATTAAAACTATATATTATACACAGATCTTAATAAATACTCTTATATAATTCTAAAAATCACCAAAATTCACCAAAGGGTTATAATTACCTTATTAACCCATATACTTTCGGTATTTACTGCACCACCACATATATTTCTCCAAAGTGTCATAATGACATAATAACTACATATTATACATATATAGTTTATCTTAATTCCAAAATCAACCAAACAAATTTCTAAAAATTCTTAATAGCCCATGGGTGTTTATAATACCATTATACACCCTTTATTTTCGGTAATAACATATATACCACACATGTTATAAAGTTGTTACAATTAAATACATAACTTATTATAAAACCTTAAATAAGTTATTTAACTTATTTAATTTGGTCAAAACCTACCATATGGTCAAGGTTGACCACTTAATATATCCTTGATCATCAATTCCCATTTAATACGGTTTATACCCTTATTTTTAGAAATTACCATTTAACCCCAAAACTTTACATAATCTTATATTTTTCATATAGACTCATTTAAACTTCTAAATTTCGGCTATATCCTTTTATAGCCCCCAAATTTAATTTAATTACACTATAACCTCAATAATATGCGGTAATGCATATTTAGCACCTAAACTTAATTAAAAGCTTATAAATGCATAAATAAAATGGCCTAAAGTACATGGCCTTATTACAAACATTGGCTTATAAAATAAATTACACATAAATGCCCAAAATGCTGTAACTCTCGGCCCTTACCATATATTTTCATTAATTACCAATTTTCCACATAATGTCTTAAATTTGACAATTATGTTAATTAATTATTTATAAAATTTATTAAGCCATTCCTTAATCACCTAAGTTTAAGCTTTGTTTGGCCACGGCAATTTCAAGGAAAATTTCCACTGCTTCTTAGATGATTTCTAACAGCAACATAATGATATGGTTAGTCTCCAAGCAAGATCTAACCATAAGAAGTGTTTAATGTCAATTTTCAAGGTAAAATTTACCTCAAAATACCAAGGTAGACAAGGTTGGTCTCGGCCTGTTTTTACAGTAGGCAAAAAGTGTTAAAATAGCAACTAAAACCAAGCTTTAAACTGGTATAACTCAGATTAGAAGATAGCTAATCTTTACCTTGTTTAAAATGCCTAAAATGGTGTTTTTGGCTTGGATCTGGTTATACTTCGAAACTCTTGATGTACCAACTGAATAAGTATGTTAAGATGAAGATTATAAGCTTAGAAACAAAGTTTCACAGCCGAATTTGAAGGGAATCAAAAGATATGTGCTTAAAGCACATTTTATACCTTAAGAACAAGATTAGCTTTCTCCACCTTCTTCCCTTGTTAATGCCGAGATACACCTTCCATTTAACCTCCAAAAAACCTAAGAACATTGATGGAAGTGGTTGATCTTTGCTCCATTGAAAGAGGAAGGAATTGTGAAAAAATGAACATTTAAAGGCTAATTAAGCTTACCTAGATCAATTGGCGTTCATCTCTGAGTATGGATGTGTTCTTATGTATATGGAGAAAAATGAGAGGATGCAGCAAGGTGGTGTCGGCTGGGAAGCAAGGTGAGTGAAGGAAATAAGTGAGTTTGCTTTTTAAGACATTATTTGGTTACTTTCGTAATTGTAGTAGGTGACTAATTGCATTAGCTGTATAATTGATTAGGGATGCTGATTGAGTGGGCATGACAGCACATATGGGGTGGCTGCCTTTGGTCAATACCATGGGTGAGCTTTGACCATGGTTTAAGTTAAATTAAGTAATTAGGTGTTATTTTTGGGTACTATTCATACTAAATTGCCAATTTTTGAGTTTTTTTTAAACTTTGATTTAGACTTTTTAATATAGTCTATCATGTCACATTAATGTTATAAAGAACTTATTATAGTCTTTACAGTGACAAAAACTCATTATCTTAGAGCTCATAGACAAAAACGTGTTTTAAGGAATTTTAGTGCACATTTTGAGTCGCAGGGTGTTTCTGAGCTCTGTTTTCTTTGAGAACAGTTTTGTTGTGTTACTTACATGATATTTGATCATGGTATCCAATTGTATATCATTTAGAGGTCATTAGACCTTTAAGGTATTCTTAGGGCACATTTTTGCCCTACTTGACCTTGAAGCATGTAAATGCCTGTTCTTTGTGTTGGAGTGTTTTCCAACAATTGTAACATGTTTAGTAATGTGTTAATAAGCATAGGACAAAATCTTATGTCCTAAGAAGTTCATTTGGGTATTTATTTACCCTAAATAGTCAAAGGGTGCACATCTTGCTCTGTGTTGACCACTGTTGTTCTCAGTTGACTTTTAAGGCATGTTTAGGCCTTAATCAATGTGATTAAACATTTAATCCATATTTTATTAGTTTGGGGTATTTCAAGTCGTGTAGCCCGGCAACATACGGGCTACACATATTCATACTCTGCATAGTTTTGTTGAGTCCTTTATTTTTACAGGTGATCATCTGGAACGTGATGGAGTGTAGGTGAAGGACTATCATGGGGGTAGTCCATTCGGGCAAGACTTATGAGTTGTTCTATCTAATTTATGAACTGTACCCTGTAGAACTGAACTCAGGATGTAATGTTTCAATTGTGTTGTTAACCTAGTAGCTATGTTGTATACACTAGATATTTGGGAATTGTATCTATATTGTACATGAGTTTTGATTGAGGGCTGTTTCCAGTCATGCAGACCGTAACTTGGTGTTGGTTATGTGGTCTGTCAACCACGTGGGTGGTTGGCATCTGTAGCACCCGGATGAAGTTTGAGAATCCGCTGCATAGTTATCTTGTAATTTGGCTAGGAGCTTTGTTCGTACTATTGGACGTTTATTCGGGGGTGTTACAATTTTACTAACTCAATTACCATTGGCTCCTTAGTCACAAGTTCATAAGTATGATCATGTTGTTTCCTAGGTTATATAGTTCATTATATAATGTAAGCCCTAGGCTACATTTGGTATCTATTTAAACACCACTACTTAAGACACTAAACCACCTTAAGGTAATTCATTTACCTTGTGTTTTCAAGCCTTTCTCACTTTTTAATACCCCGGACCTAAAAATGGTGATTAAATTACTCTAATGTGATTATTTAAGGCCTAATGGTGCCTAGAGAGTATTGGTAAAGAGAATAAAACCAAAAGAAAAGTGAAAACGCTTGAAAAGTGAAAAACGCTAAAACGCGCATTAAACAAGTGTAAGAGATATATGATCTCGTTAGGGTCCGAGATGGATTCCTAAGTCTTAGTTAGGCCTAAATAGTATACGGGAATGATTCTCGAAGAAAACAGATCCAAATAATGGATTAAAACGCTAACGGAGTTTTAAAGCACGTTTTTCGAGAAACCCATAAAACGTGACATTAAGTGGTCAAATAGACCCATAAAAATTATAGTTGATTAAATAACTATAATTAAGTATTAATGGAAGCTTAATAGCCATTAAAAATAAATAAACGAGACAAATCCGAAAAACGGGCCCAGTGAGTGAATAGTGCCGAACCGGGTAAAATAACAAGCGTTTTTTGTAAAAGATAGAAAAACGCCCTCAGCTTATATTACTTATGGGGCCGGTTTTTATTAGTCAACAGCCCCCCTCTTGTTTACTAGCTAGTAAAGAAAGAAAAGAAAAGAAAGAAAAGAAAAAAGTAGAAAAGTAGAAAAGTTACTTTTACTCTCTCTCTTCCCTTATTCCCTTCACTCACGTTTTTCCTCCACCTCACCAGAGCTTCTTCTTCTTCCTTCTGGTTGGAAATGGAGATTCCAAAACAGCACCCAACTCCTCTCTTCTCTCCTCATGTTAAAGGCTCAAACCTACACCAAACTCCAAAAAAATTATACCACTAGATTCCTCTTGGCTTGGGGAACATTCTCCACCTTTCAAATTAGAAAACCTCATCTTCATCACCATGGTTGTAGCCATTTTGGAGCTTGAAAGAGCGTCTTGGTCCCCATCATTCCGTTGTTACTCCAAGGTAAAAAGAAGTTCAAAATTTCCACTTTTCTAGCCTTCTTTGGTTTTGGAAATTCCCAATGTGAGCTCCCTCTTTTTCTATGCCCAGCCGATTTTTGATCTTCACCAAGGGGTGAGATTTTGCTAGCCTTGCTTCCAATGACTACACTCAAGAGGGTAAGGTAATTCCTTAAGTTTAAGCCCTAAACTAACTCTTGTAAAAGTCTAGAAATAATGAGGGATGTATGGATTGATTAGCCTTATTGTACATGGCATAGAAATGTGTTGTGGCCTAGCAACTTGAACCCACTTGGCTGGTGAGAAAACAAGAACAAGAGAAGATGGAAGGAAGAAAGAGAAACTAAAATTTCAAGGTAAATGAGCTTACCTTGTGTTAAATTGTTGCCTTGTAAAAACAGATTTTTATATGGGTTGAATGAGAAGTTTATGTGGTGTTAGAATAGTTATGATACTACAAGGGGGAACAAGGAATAAGATGGTCTTTAATGTTGTTTAAATGTTGAACAAGGGCTTGAGGCCAAGCTAGTGTAGTTGGTGATGTGTTGTGATTGTTAAAGAAGTGTGGTGGTTGTTATTGTTGTGGACTTAAATTGAACAGGGCTGTTAAGTTGCTTGGATGAGCAAAGAGTGTGATGAGAATGCTTAGAAATATGGGGAGGTTCTGTCAAATTTTTGCCTAGAAAATTAAGGGTGATTAAGAGTGTGAAACCTAGGAAAAACTAGGTGTGTTTAAGAGATGCAAGTGAGTAGTTAATGAGTTGAAAATCAGTTTAAGGAGAGAAGTGTAATAGGAGTAGAAATAATGCCATTTGAATGCTAGTAATGACATTAGAGAGTGGAGTTTCAATGGCAAGAAGAGAGGGATGAAAATCTGTAGCACAAGTGTGCAAAGTGTAATAGAGAGAATGGAATTTGTAGAATTTGAGCAAGAATTTGAGTAAGGAATAAACCTATGATTTGAATAGCTTTAGAGCATGTTTTAAGGTGTTTTAACATGTAGAAAACATGTGGAATGATTAGAGGTGAATTAGGGGTTGAAAACTGATCAAAAACTATAATTTTTGACAGTTCCAGGGGTGGTCCGGGTTTGCAAATCGGTACACAAACCCGGACACATCAAAAACACACCGAGAGTGAATCCAGGGGTTGGTCCAGGTTTATATCCCAGGACACAAACCCGGACCACATGTAAAAGTGGGCAGAAAGTTGAAACCGTGCCTGGTCCGGGTTTGTAACCCCGGACACAAACCCGGACCAGTGTAAAAATGTACCAGAATGTGTTTTAAGGTGTCCTAATGATGGGGAAGTGAATGGTAATGGTTTTAGATGATGTTTATGCCTTGTTTGGTGACTAATAAAGGTCCTAAGAAGTGTAAACAAGTGCTAGGAGTGAATGAGAAAGATGTGAGTTTAAGAACACATGAGTAAAACAAAGTATAACAGGATAACGGGGTAAGTACGGGGTAGCATTTAATTATGTACCGTATGAGCTTAGTATTAATAATAATGTTTGGAACATTATCAGAGGATCGTGTGTGAACCAAGCATGGTGAGATGACCCGGTAAAAGTATGATTTTCTCATGCCCCGTATGCTAACCGAGTTACTATGATTTGTGTATTTGTGTGCCGGCTTAATCAAGATTAAAGCATGAAAATAATCCCTTGTTTGATTACGTATGCCTTGTTGTATGTTGTATGAGCTAACATACTGGTATGCCGGTGTGGTCTAACATAGCGCATATACCGACTCATAGTGAGTATTGATTGACTAGAAACCGTAGTTCTGGTAGTCTCATAAACAATGGTAATATGCAAACACACACAAGCTACCGAATAAAGTCTAACGATAACGCAAACATATGAACTCCCTAGAATGTGAGGAGATGTACGGGTTGAGTAATACCCGATAACAGTTAGAAAACCATAATGTACCAATCCATGAAATAAACAAGAGTGGAGAGATAAATGAACCTCCATCTAGAGGATAGTAGGTAGTGCAAGATGAAAATTTGTAAGAAAGGTAAAAGAGACCTAAGGGATTATTTAACTCCCTTGAGACATGGTCGACCTCCTATATGAGGATTTTACCCGGTATGAGAAATTAACCGAATATATAAGTAAACGAAATGTAAGGGTAACCCTTGAACCTAAGTTACCCGAATTTAAGTAATGTTCCCAAATCATTAGGAACATCTAGAGAGATGCTCCTAGATTAATATACCTAATTATATTGTAACTCCGAGAGAGGAGTGTATGGGAAGGTGAGTAGTCCGAGAGTAGTCGGACCTATGTGTAAGTAGTAGGAACTAAGAGGGAGTTCGGGGAGCTAGTTGTAGTATGCTCGAGCGCCATGTGTTTCGGCTTAAGTATGTTTTAAGAGGAACAAGCGTGACGTAGGAGACCTGTAGTGTCTCGAGAATCTACAAGAGCTTGAGTGGTAGTAACCCAAGAGTGTGGGTGAGATAAGTATATGCAACCCGAGAGAATGGGTGAGTATAAGAATGAGTAACCCGAGAGAATTGGTGAGTATAAGAATGAGTAGCCCAAGAGAATGGGCGAGTGTAAGAGTAAATAACCCGTGAGAGTGGGTGAGTTATTGAAAGAATATCTAAGGCATAGTGAGGTAGCAACCCTCAAGGCCTAAGAGCAAAAATACAACTAACAACCTTGTTGTGTAGTTAAGGATTGTATTCCATGGTTGAATGTGAATCCTTGTGTAGTGTACATATGTAATGTATTGCTAAGATGCATGTTTGTACTAAAATGAACTCCATGCTCTCGACCCAAAGTATTCGGCGTACCGCGGTTAGCACGCGGTATATACGAATTTCATATGCAGCTTTGAGCTGAGCCCCTAGGGGCATCGTTTTTATTCGCATGTACACCGAAGACGAAACCGTACGAGAGTAGGACGGGGTCGGTGGTAGCATGGGTAGTTAGATTGTAATTACTTATGTATTTGAATGAGGTGTAAGACCAAATATGTTATCGGAATCCGTATATTGTAGACTCGGTATAGTAAAGAAAGGAATTGAGTATTGTGCTTGTATTGTGTATTCGGTTGTTCCAGTCCATCAGACCGTTACTGTATGTGAGATAAGCCTGGTTAGCCATATGGGTGGCTAACGGCGTTGTATCACCCTCTGTTGTATTAGAGGCCGCTGCGAGTTTTAAGGTAAATTGTGACAGTTTAAGAGGTAATGACGAGCTTAGCAGTTGGGGTGTTACAAAAATGGTATCAGAGCGAAGTATCGCTCTAATGACTGGAAATACCGAGCTTAGGAAATACCGATTTAGGAATTAGAGACTTAGGGCTAAGGGTGGAGTGATAGCGCGAGAGATGCGCTAGTTAGGAACTTCCGGTATGATCTGGATACCTACAATACCATACCCGCCCTCCAGAACCCCCGTATTAAAAGCTCGGGAAGATCGCCAGAGAGACGGGGAAACCCAATCTGGCAGTTATTAAATATTTCAATATGAACCAGAACCTATCATGCGGTAGATCCCGAGAACCGGAATCCCGGAGGCGGATCCCGCTGGAACGACAATAACCGCACCTAATGGCGGGAGATCGAGAAATCCTAATCCAAGGAGACCGGAATCTGCGACAGCATGGGGCGACATGCCAAGTAGTCTCGAGAACCCAGCTGGCCAAGCAGCAGCAGGAAGGAATGCACCAACCGTGCGACAAGGCGGGAAAATGAGAAGCAACGAAACCGGGACACATGTCTACGGACCGCCATAGTTAAATAATACCACCAACGGTATATTAACCGACTAACAATCTAGTCAAGAGTAGATACACCCACCCTACCACACCCGAAGAGGTTGCAGTACTTAACTGATATAGCTAAGACAGCTACGAGCATATCTACGGGACGTGCCCGAATAGGACTACAGAAGTAGTGCCTAAATGACTTAAACCTCGGTAACCAGAGTAAAGATGTGGGAACGAGCAACGAGGTAGAACAACGAACTAAGTAAACAAAGGAACTCTGAGAGTGGAGAAGCACCTAAATGGATGACAATCATGTCAAGATGAACAAGAAGCAGCTCCGCCGAGCAGTTATCCAACTAAAGGACCAAGGAAGAGCCGACAAGGCTACCAAATACAATGTGAACAATACCGTGACCGGTAAGAGTTAACCTAAAAACCGCATGTACCACGCAGTTGCCACGGCAAGTGCAGTAATAACGGGACCGTTAAGAGGAATGTTAACAAGCAAGAAGTACTTAACAGAGTACCAAGATGGCGAGAGAAGCCAACACAACACCACAAACCCTAAGAATTCTGAATCGAAATCTTGGAAAGGCCTAACGGCCTGACCACTTTATTAAAGAGCATTCCAGTCGGTGAAAGCTAGATCTGGTAAGAAGCAACCGGCATTGAAATGCCGTGAAAATTTATTTTCAAAACTCAGATTTTTCTTTCAAACATAAAATTTTTCCAAAATCCCCCAAATTTTAAAACCAAACCAGGGAACCACGGTAAATTATCATAGGACGATATAAGAGGAGTTGGCAACAGAATACTTCAGCTAGGCGTGTGACCGACACTACAAGTGTACATAAACGAGACATGGAACGACCGCACTCCGAAGGAGCTTGCGGGCCTGACAAACCAATTATGAGTTAGTCGGGTAAGTGGTAACGTATCAATAAGATACTCCATGTATGTATACAAGTAGAGTACGGAACACGGGAAATAGCCCACTCCATACTACGGACGGAAGAGCCAATTCAAACCAAGATAGTTGGACACCTCGAATGATCGAAGAACACATAGAAGCTTACCAAGCTAAAGGAGTCACAAGTCCAGTAAGATGACAAACCTAAGGATATAGCATAAAGAAGTGCGAGAAGGACAAAATATTAAGTATAGATATTGGATATGTCTCAGAAATCATTAAGGAAACAAATGGTAACTGGAATGAATACCTAGCGTAAACAAAAAGGTGAATGCCTAAAATGAACATATTAATATTTGATGAATGGGATAGAACTCCCACAACATACCTCATTGAAGAGAATAATGACCTAACCAAGAAGGTAAAGAAAAAGTACCAATAATCTACCCAATAACGGGAGACATTACAACCCTAAACGGGATAGTCAAGGATATAACCGCAATACGGAGGAAGAAACTGAATATACCCATGAATTCAGGCCAGATGTGATGGCATAACACAGTAACACCCAGGAGCAATCCGTGAAGGGTGCCGGAGTCAACAGTAGTTGAACGAAACATCGTGTGAGAACACAAGTGTTAAAGCGAACACTCGGGTAGAACCCGAAGGGATCCCACGTAATACGGGATACCCTAAATTGCCAGAGGGCATGAATTAATATCAAGGTACTTAAAAGGCCTTCCATGTTCGGAAGTGTGATGAAACAACCATATTAAAAACCTAGTAATACCTCCAAACCATTTAATGGTATACGGGGAAGAAGAAACTTGCATAAACAGCCGCACAGAGCATGGCTCGAGGCAAGGTGGCTAGTAAGCCGGAAAACTAACTACAACTCGTACATCTAAATGTTGCAAACCTGTGCATAAAGGAATAAGAAAAACAGTGGAGAATGAACCACTACCATAGAGTGGGGATACCACTTGTTATCATGGGGCCTATGGCGCGGTACTTGCGTGCATCCTCCAGAGAAAGGCTACCACCTAAGTGTGTAATGTGAAGCCGATAGAACGGTGTAGTGAAACTTGAGCATGTGTTTATTGCCAAGGAGTAATTTGAACAGAGATACAGATAGCAGCAGTTCCAAACTGAAAGAGTAATCAGTTAAGAGGTAAACATAGCATGTGTGTAATGTGAATTGTAGAGTAAACAATGCGCAAGAAGTGCAGAGAGATGTATAACGGTAGCGTATCCTATTGAGCCAATTGAATGGCAAGCCATAGTATAAATGGCAGGAGTAAATGAGCGGAAGCTAAAGTAGTAGCGGATGCCAAATAAGCGAATGTTGTAATGAGTAGAGCATGGTACGCAGTAACAAATAATGATATGAAGCTGATGAGAAAAGATGGTTAAGTAGAAATATTCATTCCTATCACACAAGGGATTTACTGCCAAGGGTTTACGCTTCTGCACTCTGTATGACTGAGTGTTTTGGTATTGCACTTGTGCGGTAATGATCATGTGGGAGAGCTAGGAATTGAGAAATGACAACGAAGCCTGTTGAGCGAGAATTTAGAGAAATAGCCGTGCGGCCATTGGCCAAAGATGCACAAAGAACGTGGGCAGTAACCCACAGGGCCCAGGACCGATGGATGGTAAATGCAGAGTAGTATGAATGAAGAACTCTTGTACAGAAACAAGTAAACAAACATAAAATTAATCGAGGAAGCACTACATACTGAGTAGTAGCTTGACCTCAACCGACAATAAGTCGGAAAAAGTAAGTGAATAATCACGAAGGTATACAGTGCTATACGAAATAGATTTCCAGAGAACTGGAGAGAAAATCTATAACTCATCGAATTCGCATACGGTAAGAAGTACCACGCGACGATATGTAATACATTGAGATACCAAAGGGCGAATTGAGCTCTAGTTATCAGGCCACGCAGCAAAAGCTAGTGGACCGTAATTCAGGGTTAAGTTTACCTAGCAAATGTGAGTAAATGGCTATCATAAACTCCTTGAAGGCTTATAGGCTAGAACCGAACCCGGCTATGAATTAATTAACCGCATCGAAGTTAAAGTACTTCATGATGCCGTTGTTAGTGAACCAATGTTTAGTGATAACATATGGTCGATTACGCGGGTGTAACCCCTTTTAAGGGGGGTAGGACGAGAAACAGCTTAGAGTATGTTTTACGTACAGGTGCGTAAACTCCTTTGTGCATAGCACAATAATGATTGGAACTCATGTTACATAAACATGTGTACCCATTCATTGTGTAATTCTAGTTATTTCGCAGAAGAGATGCTAGTAACAAGTATGTAATATTATGAAAAGAGGAGTAGAGAAACTCCTGGGGAATGAGAACCTCTATAGTATATGTCTATTGAGATTAGACATGAGATATTACGAGTGAGAATCGGTATGAAACTGATGTGTAACCTAGTGGGAAGTGAGTTTCCCTAGGTAATTTTACTTGAGAATGAATGATGGAGTGAGTTCCATCCTTCGGAGTTGTATGTTTTATGTTGTAAATTGAGTAACAATTTGAGAAAATGAGCCCTTGAGTTGCTTAGGTAAAGTAAGCAAGTAAATTGATAATGACAAATAACCTAAGTTCTAGGAACTTGAGATAAATTAAAATGGATTGTTTTATTAATACGACTATAAAGAGTAAACGATAGAAAACGAAAATGTTTGACTATCTGTTTGTTTGAAACTGACGTGGGAGGTGGAACTTGATCTGCTAGCGATCAAGGGAAACCGAACACAAATTGGGGTGGAAGGATAGTTCAACACTGGTGCTGATCACATAGGTTGGATGATTCTTGAAGCTCCCTATAAGTTGGTCACAAGCAATCACGCTAAGAAAAGATGCACTACCATAAACGGATTGGAGTGTTGTGATGTTTTTAAAAAAGAATTTCCAACCAGAATTTGAAAAAGATCTACCTTCGAGTATGAAGGTGAAAAATAGTTTTGGAAACAATTGCACCGTAGTGCGGCAGTCCTAAGTGACCGGTTGGGGTGGTGACAGGTGTGATTTTTCCAAAGCAGCGGGACGGGGAAAGTACCCGAGAGATCCTGTGTTGAGTGTGTCAACCAGAGTGCCTAGGATATGTATATGTGTAACGTTTGATCAGAACCGAAGGGACCGTGGGCCAGAGAGAGTAAGTGCCCATTTGTCATGAAACGGCCGTGGACCAGAGAGCGTAAGTCCAACGTGACCGGTACTGAGGGATCAGTAGAATTACTCATATGGATTCGAGGACTGTTGTGCCTTCTTGTGTTCGGACCGATTCCATGAAGAGAATAAAAGAGTATTTTGATTGCTATACATGCTATGATATGTGTGGTATGTGTAGTGTGAATGAGACCGACTTGTGGAGTCTGTAAGGTATACGTGTATATAACCTTGGCATAGTACGCCATAGAGTAACGATATTAGATTCACCAACTTTAAGGACAAGTTTCTTAAGGGGGTAGATTTTAATACCCCGGACTAAAAATGGTGATTAAATACTCTAATTGATTATTTAAGGCCTAATGGTGCCTAGAGAGTATTGGTAAAGAGAATAAAACCAAAAGAAAAGTGAAAACTTGAAAAGCGAAAAACGCTAAAACGCACATTAAACAGTGTAAGAGATATATGATCTCGTTAGGGTCCGAGATGATTACTAAGCTTAGTTAGCCTAAATAGTATACGGAATGATTCTCAAAGAAAACAGATAATAATGGATTAAAACGCTAACGGAGTTTTAAACCATTTTTCGAGAAACCCAAAAACATGACTTAAGTGGTCAAATAGACCCAAAAATTATAGTTGATTAAATAACTATAATTAAGTATTAATGGAAGCTTAATAGCCATTAAAATAAATAAACGAGACAAATCCGAAAAACGGGCCCAGTGAGTGAATAGTGCCGAACCTGGTAAAATAACAAGCGTTTTTTGTAAAGACAAAAACGCCCTCAGCTTATATTACTTATGGGGCCGGTTTTATTAGTCAACAGCCCCCCTCTTGTTTACTAGCTAGTAAAGAAAGAAAGAAAGAAAAGAAAGAAAAGAAAAAAGTAAAAAGTAGAAAAGTTACTTTTACTCTCTCTCTTCCCTTATTCCCTTCACTCACGTTTTTCCTCCACCTCACCAGAGCTCTCTCTTCTTCCTTCTGGTTGGAAATGGAGATTCCAAAACAGCACCCAACTCCTCTCTTCTCTCCTCATGTTAAAGGCTCAAACCTACACCAAACTCCAAAAAAATTATACCACTCGATTCCTCTTGGCTTGGGGAACATTCTCCACCTTTCAAATTAGAAAACCTCTATCTTCATCACCATGGTTGTAGCCATTTTGGAGCTTGAAGAAGAGCGTCTTGGTCCCCATCATTCCGTTGTTACTCCAAGGTAAAAAGAAGTTCAAAAATTTCCACTTTTCTAGCCTTCTTTTGGTTTTGGAAATTCCCAATGTGAGCTCCCTCTTTTCTATGCCCAGCCGATTTTTGATCTTCACCATAGGGGTGAGATTTTGCTAGCCTTGCTTCCCAATGACTACACTCAAGAGGGTAAGGTAATTCCATAAGTTTAAGCCCTAAACTAACTCTTGTAAAAGTCTAGAAATAATGAGGGATGTGTGGATTGATTAGCCTTGTTGTATATGGCATAGAAATATGTTGTGGCCTAGCAACTTGAACCCACTTGGCTGGTGAGAAAACAAGAACAAGAATAGAATAGAAGGAAGGAAGAAAGAGAAACTGAAATTTCAAGGTAAATGGGCTTACCTTGTGTTGAATTGTTGCCTTGTAAAAACAGAATTTTATATGGGTTTGAATGAGAAGTTTATGTGGTGTTAGAGTAGTTATGATACTACAATGGGGGACAAGGAATAAGATGGTCTTTAATGTTGTTTAAATGTTGAACAAGGGATTGAGCCAAGCTATTGTAGTTGGTGATGTGTTGATTGTTAAATAAGTGTGGTGGTTGTTATTGTTGTGGACTTAAATTGAACAGGGCTGTTAAGCTGCTTGGATGAGCAAAGAGTGTGATGAGAATGCTTAGAAATATGGGGAGGTTCTGTCAAATTTTTGCCTAGAAAATTAAGGATGATTAAGAGTGTGAAACCTAGGAAAACTAGGTGTGTTTAAGAGATGCAAGTGAGTAGTTAATGAGTTGAAATCAGTTAAGGAGAGAAGTATAATAGGAGTAGAAATAATGCCATTTGAATGCTAGTAATGACATTAGAGAGTGGAGTTTCAATGGCAAGAAGAGAGGGATGAAAATCTGTAGCACAAGTGTGCAAAGTGTAATAGAGAGAATGGAATTTGTAGAATTTGAGCAAGAATTTGAGTAAGGAATAAACCTATGATTTGAATAGCTTTAGAGCATGTTTTAAGGTGTTTTAACATGTAGAAAACATGTGGAATGATTAGAGAATGATTAGAGGTGAATTAGGGGTTGAAAACTGAAAAAACTATAATTTTTGACAGTTCCAGTGTGGTCCGGGTTTGCAAATCGGTACAAAACCCGGACACATCAAAAACACACCCGAGAGTGAATCCAGGGGTTGGTCCGGGTTTATATCCCAGGACTCAAACCCGGACCACATGTAAAAGTGGCAGAAAGTTGAAACCGTGCCTGGTCCGGGTTTGTAACCCCGGACACAAACCCGGACCAGTGTAAAAATGTACCAGAATGTGTTTTAAGGTGTCCTAATGATGGGGAAGTGAATGGTAATGGTTTTAGATGATGTTTAGGCCTTGTTTGGTGACTAGTAAAGGTCCTAAGAAGTGTAAATAAGTGCTAGGAGTGAATGAGAAAGATGTGAGTTTAAGAACACATGAGTAAAACAAAGTATAACGGGATAACGGGGTAAGTACGGGAGTAGCATTTAATTATGTACCGTATGAGCTTAGTATTAATAAAAATGTTTGGAACATTATCAGAGGATCATGTGTGAACCGAGTATGGTGAGATGACACAGTAAAAGTAAAAACCCCGGTGAAAGGTATGATTTTCTCATGCCCCGTATGCTAACCGAGTTACTCTGATTTGTGTGTTTGTGTGCCGGCTTAATCAAGATTAAAGCATGAAAATAATCCCTTGTTTGATTACGTATGCCTTGTTGTATGTTGTATGAGCTAACATACTTGTATGCCGGTGTGGTCTATCATAGTGCATAGACCGACTCATAGTGAGTATTGATTGACTAGAAACTGTAGATCGGGTAGTCTCATAAACAATGGTAATATGCAAACACACACAAGCTATCGAATAAAGTCTAACGATAACGCAAACATATGAACTCCCTAGAATGTGAGGAGATGTACGGGTTGAGTAATACCCGATAATAGTTAGAAAACCATAATGTACCAATCCACGAAATAAACAAGAGTGAAGAGATAAATGAACCTCCATCAAGAGGATAGTAGGTAGTGCAAGATGAAAACTTGTAAGAAAGGTAAAAGAGACCTAAGGGATTATTTAACACCCTTGAGAGATGGTCGACCTCCTATATGAGGTTTTACCCGGTATGAGAAATTAACCGAATGTATAAGTAAACAAAATGTAAGGGTAACCCTTGAACCTAAGTTACCCGAATTTAAGTAATGTTCCCAAATCATTAGGAACATCTAGACAGATGCTCCTAGATTAATATACCTAATTATATTGTAACTCTGAGAGAGAAGTGTATGGGAAGGTGAGTAGTCCGAGTAGTCGGGGACCTATGTGTAAGTAGTAGGAACTAAGAGAGAGTTCCGGGAGCTAGTTGAACTATGCTCGAGTGCCATGTGTTTTGGCTTAAGTAAGTTTTAAGAGGAACAAGCGTGACGTAGGAGACCTGTAGTGGCTCGAGAATCTACAAGAGCTTGAGTGGTAGTTAACCCAAGAGTGTGGGTGAGATAAGTATATGCAACCCGAGAGAAGGTGAGTATAAGAATGAGTAACCCGAGAGAATGAGTGAGTATAAGAATGAGTAGCCCAAGAGAATGGGCGAGTGTAAAAGTAAATAACCCGTGAGAGTGGGTGAGTTATTGAATGAATATCTAAGGCATAGTGAGGTAGCAACCCTCAAGGCCTAAGAGCAAACTAATACAATAACAACCTTGTTGTGTAGTTAAGGATTGTATTCCATGGTTGAATGTGAATCCTTGTGTAGTGTACATATGTAATGTATTGCTAAAATGCATGTTGTTTGTACTAAAATGAACTCCATGCTCTCGACCCAAAGTATTCGGCGTACCGCGGTTAGCACGTGGTATATGCGAATTTCATATGCAGCTTTAAGCTGAGCCCCTAGGGGCATCGTTTTTATTCGCAGATACACGAAGACGAAACGTACGAGAGTAGGACGGGGTCGGTGGTAGCATGGGTAGTTAGATTGTAATTACTTATGTATTTGAATGAGGTGTAAGACCGAATATGTTATCGGCATCCGTATATTGTAGACTCGGTATAGTAAAGAAAGGAATTGAGTATTGTGCTTGTATTGTGTATTCGGTTGTTCCAGTCCATCAGACCGTTACTGTATGTGAGATAAGCCTGGTTAGCCATATGGGTGGCTAACGCGTTGTATCACCCTCTATGTATTAGAGTTTGCTGCGAGTTTTAAGGTAAATTGTGACAGTTTAAGAGGTAATGACGAGCTTAGCAGTTGGGGTGTTACACACTTCCTCTTCCTTTGGTTTTCTTGATTGAAAATCGGACAAGGTCTTTTATTCCTTGCTAATTTTCTAATCAACATTCAAATAAGGTAATGAGTGCTAAGCAATATACCTAGACTCATGGAATTTACTCTGAGGTTACAAGGGAGTGTTTAATGCATTAAAATGAGTTTACCTTAAGAGTTTGGAATGAACTTTGATAAGGAATCAAAGGAGAATCTCTACAAGTCTCTTGGAGATTGAAACAAAGATAATTCAAGCAGTAAAACAAGACCCCATGAGAAGTCATTTTTGGACATTAACAAAAATGGTGAAAACCTTGGATTTTTCAAGCTTTTCTTACCTTGAATCAAAGGAGGTGTAAAGGAGCTCTTAAAACTGAACTTTTCTCTTCAAATTGAGCTCCTCCAATGGAGTCCAACTTGAGCTGTGAGAGATTTGAAGGACCAAAAGCAAGGTCTTGCTACAACTAGCAATAATCTAAGCTTAGTTTTTGATTTGGAGCTATATAGCAACTTTGGTGAGCAAGACAAGATGGAGAATGATGGAGGCTGGAACTTGCGTGAATGGAGAAGAAGAGAATGAAGAACACCGGTGGTGAGGGGAAAGAATGAAGAGAAGAGAGGGGAGAGGTAACTTAAGGTAAGATATTTTACTTAAAAGTAAATAGTTATTTTCTTACTTTCCCTCTTCTTTTCTAAATGAGCTGGTCATTGGTGATGACTCACCATCCTAAAAACCGGCCCCTCCATCTTATTAGATATTTATGGACTTCATTTGACCATTGACTAATCAAAGTTGACTTAAAGCTTAATTGGGCACTATTTGGCCACTATTAGTAATTAATGCACAAATTTGTGAAATTTTTGGTTTCTCATTGATTTAGGCTTCCTGATGTGATAATAAATAATACACATGTTGATTAAGATATAATCTTGGTCATTTAGCCACTCAAAACCCATTTCAAAGACAATTTTTCAAAAATGTGCTTTAAGACTCTTTAAATCACAATTTATGTTTTAACTTGTTTTTAGCTTGGTTTTCCTTGGTAATTGATTTAACATGTCCATTAGCATGTTAATAAGGTCTAAGAATGATCTTTGGGTTCTATTCAAGTTTACACCAAGTCTAGAGCAAGTATTTGCTTATATTGTCTTATGGTGTTTCTTTGTTTTCTATGGTTTTTATTGTTTACTAATGTTTCTAAGGCATGTTTTAGCCTTATTATATCTTAGTTTAACATTTAATCACCATATCAAGGTTTGGGGTATTTCAAACAAGGTGCCTTAAGTCCATGCCTCTGGTGTGCTAAATGACATGAAATAGGATAAAGGTGTGAATAGCTCCACATTTCCTCATTCTCTTCTTTCGTGTGCTCTCCTGTAACAGAATCAAACCAAGAATCATTGGAACTGGAGTATTTACACCAGATGAAACAAGGGCCAAAAATAGTTTATGTTGAAATAAGGTAATATACCAAAACTTGTCCTATTCTCCTTGGTGATTATAGCAATGAAAATTCTGTTTCTCTGCCAATTATAAGCAGTTGCATATATAGTCTTTGATGTTTCATAATTATAGTTGTTGTACCTTGCTAAAACAAATGATAATCATTGTAGACAGTAGCATATGCAGCCCTTGCTATTCCAAAAATCTGCTACACCTGCAGCAACACATGATAAGAGTTCTTCTGGTAATCAAACGATAGAACTTGTGATTTCCTTCTGTCGCACCATGTAATTAAAAGAAAAATAAGTGGTAGCTTACCCTGCTGTCAAATACAACAGTAGAAGTTGTTGATTTCTTCCGTTTCACCGTGTAAAACAAATGGTGAGCACTATAAGCAGCAACACATTTCCTGCTGTTTCTGAACAACAAACAATAACTAGTATAAGCAGTATAGTACCTGCCGTTCAGAATCCAAACAAGCTGCTGTACCTTCTGTTGTATCTTTTAAAACAAATGATAATCAATGTATACAGCAGAGTAGTAGTTGCTGTTCTGAATATTTAGAAAAAAGGGGACCGTATAGACTTTAAGAGCAGAGATGGTATTACCCTTCTAGCAAGCTGTTGCGTTTTCTTTCTTCTTATCAGCACCAAAATGAATCTTGTTATGATGTGCTATAGTGTGGGATAGCTGAACAAAATATGGTATATTGAAATAGATTTCAAACCAACAAAAAAAACACAATAATGTTAAAATTTATGCACTATGAAAACTACACGTGGAACCTAAAAGTATTACAATATAATAGTATATATAACGTAAGAAAATAAGAAGGAATAAAGAAGGAAATAGTAAACGGAAAGTAAGGTTTTTGGTTGGAACAATGAAATACCCCAAACCTTAATATGTTAATTAATTATGTAATTATGATTTTCTAAGGCTAATTAAGTCCTTGGGAATATTGGTGAAGAAAGTAAAACCAAAAGTAAAAGGAAAACGCGTAAAAGACACAAAGCGTAAAAACATGTATTTAAATTATCTTAGGAGGTATATAACCTTAACTAGGGTTAAAAATATATTTTTATACCCTAATTACACACTTAGAGCATGTGGGAAAAATTCCCGAAGAAAACTGATCCAAATAATGCGTTAAAACGCTAACGGAGTCTTAAAGCGCGTTTTCAAGAAAACCCAAAACGCGACGTTAAATAGTCAAACGACCCCGTAAAAATTATAGTTGATTATATAAGTATAATTAAACATTAATGGGAGCTTAATAACCATTAAAATTAAAGAAACGAGAAAAATCCAGAAACGGGCCCGGATTAGTGAATAGTGTAAAAACGGGAACTTATGGGGTGTAAATTGTAATAAGAGTAAAATACTCCCCCTCCCTTGTAAAATAAAAATCTGAAATCTCTTCCTCTAAGTGTGTACACGTTTTTCTTTCCCCTCACACACACATTTAAGTTACTTTATTCAAAAAGTAACAAAAAGGTACAAATCACCTTTTCTCTCTTCTCTCTCTTCCATTTCTCTTCTTCTCACGTTTTCTCTTCTTGCTCCATACCTCTCTCTCTATTTTATTTTCTTTCCCTGGCAATTTTACAGACCCCCATGGCTGCCCTCCTTCCTCATCTTCCCTTGCTTGCCCAAGATTCATCTATGCTCCAAATAAAAAACTAACCACATATTATTGCTCCCCTCACCTTGGAGATCACTTCTATCTTTTCAAAATCCCAAAATGATGAAGTTGAATTCCATGGGTGCTACCCATTTGAAGAGAAAATCCCATTGCAAGGAGCTAGGTTGCCTCCCCTTTCATCCAAGGTAAGAAAAGCTAAAAGAAAAACTCATTTTTCTCTGCATCTTTGACCTAGCCGATTTTTCCCTCCTAATGCCTTGCCTTATTCTTGTTTTGGAGCATGGATTCAAGTCTCCAATGGTGGGATGAAACCCTCCATTGATTCATGGTTGAAAACCAATTCTAGGGTTTAAAAAGGTAATCCCTTAATTAGTGCTTTAAGCACCTTTCCTTGTGCTAGCTTAACTAATGTGTCTAGGTGATTTTACTTAGCCCATTCCTTATTGAATGTTGGTCTAGAGTGTGGGCAATAACAATTCCATGGCCAAAAATCAAGAGAAGAGAAGGAAGAGGAGTAAAAGAGAAATCTATGAATTTAAGGTAAATAATCTACCTTAATGTATACTCCAATTGCTTTAAAATTTGGGTTGAGAAATTAATTAAATGAACCAAAAATTTGTGTTGGTAGATTGTTTGATTGAGTTGAGAAGAAATGTTAGTTATGTTTATGCATTGTGAAGTAATGCTTGAGATAAGGGTTTTGAAGCCAAGTAATGCAAGAATTTATATTATGTTGAGATTGTTGAGTTGGGAATGAGGTTGTGTGCTGTTAGAACCCACTATGGGTTTGGTTAGTTTGAATTGTGAATGGTTTTTCTTTAGGTGATGAAGATGATGAATTTGGGATGTGTTAGTATAGTAACAAAGTTATGGCGAATTTTCCATAGAAATCTAAGTGAATTAGGTGTTGTTATGAGTTTGGAGGGCCTAAGGCTATCTAAGAGTGGAAAGGAATTTCATTGAGTTAATTAAACACCTTGAAGTGTTGGTTAAAGGAGGATAAGAAGTTGTGCAAAATCTGTAGCAAAATTTGATGTTTTTGGTGGTTTAAAATTCTAGGAAAGAACTTGAGTGTGTAGCTTGTGAAACTAGTGAATGAACTTGGGTATTAGCAGTACAATTGCTTAGGAATGAATGAGGTATGGTCAAATGGTAAGGAGAAGGTTAAAGCTGTCATGGGATTGTTTGGAGAATGCACGGATGTGCATAGTGTGTAGAGAATGAGAAATGAGAGTGTTGAATTGTTGAATTAAGCAAGAGTTGGGTGAAAGTTTGATCAATGATTTGAGGAGGTTTTAAGTGTTTTAAAGGTGTTTAAAACATGTAGAAAACATGTGGAAAGATTAAGGAATGATTAGGTGTGAATTAGAGGTTGAAAAGAGGTCAAAAACTGTCAATTTAAACACCTACAGACATGGTCCGGGTTTGTAAACAAGTACACAAACCCGGACCACCTCAAAAACGTCCCAGAAACTCATTTTAGCATGTGGTCCGGGTTTGTAAACAAGTACATAAACCCGGACCAATGCAAAAACTACACAGAATGTGAATTCCGGAATGTGTTTATAAGTGTTGTAATGATGGGGAAGTAAATGGTAATGGTTTTAGATGATGATTAGGCCTTGTTTGGTGACTTTTAAAGGCCATTAAAAGTATAAACAAGTGTGAGAGTGAATGTGTAAGTTGTGAACTTAAGATCACCTAAATAAGTTAAGGATAACGGGACAACGGGGTTAAGTACGGGAGTAATAGAAGTTTACATACCGTAAGATTTTGTTGTTAATAGAAACGTTAAAATAATACCAGTTGTGCAGAAACTACCCGGGGAGCGTGAGGTGATGCGTTGGAGTAAATCCTCGGGGACACGGTAGAGTAACCCATGGTGTAAGGTATGGTTTTCGTGCAACCTGTGTCCTACCGGGTTACACCGGCTTGTATGCCAACTTGATTTTCTGTAAGTTTGCCACCTTGCAAGATAAAGCATGTAATGAGTTTAAAGTAATTCATTTATGTGGCGTATTTAGTTCCGATACTGTTTAACCTCGAATATATGTTAAACCGTAGCTAACCGACTCTAGGATCACATAAGAGATCGGTATTCGGACTTAACATCCCAACCTACGGGAACGTTCTAACTACGGCTATCAGTGCGTTAGTTGTATAATGTGGCTATAAGAGATGTGTGTTGCCCTTTTTTTGAGTATGTCGTTATTTAACGATTGTGGTTGTTCATGTATGTCGAATTGTATGTTACCTCCCTTGTGTGTTTAACTAAGTTTGTAACACCATATGGTGACATGATATGATAAGTTCCATAAGGGAACTTCTAACTAATGTATAATTGGGGGGTGAGGAATCCGGGTGTCCGGTCGCGCGCGTATGTATAGGAGTTGATATCTATATTTGGTTCAACTCTCTCCCTTGTTCGGTTGTTTTCCTTCTAGGAATTCAATCTCCCACGAGCCTATAGCTGGCTCTCCTACCTTGACTATTATTCGGGGCTAGGGGATATGTGTATGGTGTGATCGGGCCTATATTATGGCCGACACATCTAAGTAAAGTAAATGTGTACGGTGTGTTCGGAGCTATATTATATCCGACACATCTTAAGTAAAGTATACGTTCTCTAAGAAGAACAATAAGTTATTATGTTATGAGCTCAACATGAGAATAAAAGTATTCTCTAGGCTCTAATAAGTTGGCTAACCCTCATTTCGGTCCGAGTCCTCACGAGACTCTTCCTGAGCCATATTGTGTGTATGTTAATGTGTGATGCATGTTGTTACGTTGAGTACATTGATCACCAATACCAAACCCCACGTTATTATAAGAAGTAAATATGTGTAACCCGAATAGACGGGTAAGTGTTCACCAATAAGAATGGAGCCCTTGAAGTAAAAACCCTTATGGTCTAAAGACCAAGTAAAGTGATTTAGTAAACGTTAATGTGTGATACTTGATAACCGTGTTTCTGTGTTGATTACCAGTTGTTTGTAATGTGTATAGTTTCTCATGCATGATTTAAATATAATCAACCGCATGCTTACACGGCAATTAGTTGTGTGTGGCCCGGTAGTATGCGGGCTGCACGATTACCATACCAGCAAAGGTGTTGAGCCCCTTTGGGGCCACCCATTACCTTTCAGGTACAATGGAGCTGGTAGCCGTTCGAGAGTAGGACAGGGTGGCTGATTATGCATGGGTAGTTAATTTAGTTTGCTTATGTATTTGTAAGTGGTGTAAGACCGAAGTGTGATATCAGTATCTGAATGTATTAGACTCGGTATAGTTGTAATGTAAGTGTAATTGACTCGGTTTAGTTATGAAGTGGAATTGTAATGTTTAATGCTCGGGAGTCCTGTCCATCAGACCGGTACTATGTATGTATTAGCCTTATTAGCTACGTGAGTGGCTAAAGGCGTGTAGCACCCATGGATTAAGTTAAGTGTTGAGTTGTAATTCCACTGCAATCGTTTGTTAAGTATTGTGTTTGTAGTTGGGGTGTTACAAAAAGTGGTATCAGAGCGAAGTATCGCTCTGATGAGAGGAAATACCGAGCTTAGGAAGTACCGAGTTAGGAGTTTAAGACTTTGGGTTAAGGGTTGAGTGATAGCATGAGAGATACGCTAGTTACGCATTCCCCGTGTGTACGGGATACCTACAACATCCTTCATGCCCTCCACAACCCCCGTTTTATAACTCGGGAAAGAACGCCAGAGAGATGAAAGTCCTCTCATACTCGGGAAACCCGATCTGGTCGTTATTAAGTATTTCTGTAAGAACGGGGAACCGGTCGTACGATAGATTCCAAGAACAGGAAATCCCGGAGACGGTCCCCGTCTGAACGACGTTAACTGCACTTAATAGCGGAGAATTGAAGAATCCTATGCATAGGAGAATGGAATTTCCGGAAGCATGGGTCGACATGCTTAGCAGTCGAGAGAACCATGACTGACCATCAAGAAGGAATGCACTAACCGTATAATGAAGCAGAAAGGTGAAGAAATGAGACCCTAGACACATGTCTACAGGACCAAAAAAAAATGTTAGATAATACCGCCAATCGTATACTAACCGACTAAGGAAATGGGCAAGGTTGGATAACTCCAAACCTACAACACCAAAGAGGCTGTAATACCCGATTATCATAGTTTAGACAACTATGGGAGTATTTATGAAACATACAATAGGACTACTAAGTAGTGCCTAAATAAGAACCCAGCCTCGATAACCACAGTAAAGTGTGGAGAGGCGATAAGGAATGACACAGAGCTAAACGTATAGGGGCCTCTAAGAATGGAGAGTCACCCTAGTTAACGACTACCATGTCAAGACCAATGAGAGTCGCTCAGAAGATTTACTATCAAGACTGTAAGATCAAAGTAAGGGCCGACAAGGCTACCGAATACGGTACAGGCAGAAAAATACCGCAACCAGTAAGTGTTGAACCGATAGCCAGCCTGCATGGCGCACTTGCCATGGCAAGTGCTGCTATAGCCACTAGTAGAAAAAATGTTTTAAACCACGGTTATTTTGCCTATATACAACGGTTAGGAACCGTGGTTTATGCTCGCGTCGCATATAGAAAATTGCCTATATACCACGATTTAAAACCGTCGTTTAAAAGTAGACTATATACCATGGTTTACTATGACCGTCGTTTAAGACCGTTTTTGGACGCGGTCCTCACCGATTTTAAACGACGGTTAAGGTGAGAACCGTGGTATAAAGTACCTTTTATACGACGGTTAGTCTCAAAACCGTGGTATATAATGTATAAAATCAACGAATAAACCACGGTTATACATATAACCATGGTTTATAGTCTATGAACTTTTTTTCAAAATCACCGACGATTTAGAAGCGCCGCTTCGCAGATCTCAAACAGAGCACATAAGAGAATGAAAAGGCTAGAACATGTATGTTCCTTGTTTGCGATTTAGGGTTGCAAAATAATGAGTGAAGAATGGAGGCGTAGTATGTTCCTTGTTTGCGGTGGGTTGCAAAATTATAGTGAAGTTGAAGAGAATGAAGAATGGAGGCGTAGGCCATGTTCCTTGTTTGCCAGTTATGGTTGCGAAAATTACAGTGAGTGAAGTGAGGCAGAGCATGTGTTCCTTGTTCGCAAGTGTAAGCTGCAAAATTACCGAAAAACAAGAGAATGAGTGAGGACGGAGCATGTTCTTTGTTCGCGATTTAGGGTTGCAAAAATTACCGTGAGCTAGGTTGAAGAGAATGAAGAAGAGTTGCAGAGCATGTTCGTGTTGTACCCAAAATTTTGACCCCCTGGGTTAGGGTCTACGGGGGTGTGGTGTTGTGAGAGGCATTTTAATCAAGTAGTGTGGGATTCCGGCTCGATCGGCGCGTTCCATGGCATGGGGAGCAGCTTCGTCATTTTCAGGGGCATTTTGGTAATCTTTAAAGGCTCCTGAGACCTCCTATAAGCTTTCTCTCTCCTCCAAAGGATCCCAAATCAGCTTGAAATGCTTTGATATTTTAACCCATGATAGAGGATGACATTCTAAGCATAATGGCATTGGAATTTTGATTTTTCGAGTTTCCAATAATTTTCTAGCAATTTCTGATGACTGAATCTGCAAGAAATTCAATTTAAAAATATTCCAACATTTAAAAAATTCGGTTCCACCTCAGAAAATTCATAATATCCATCCTTGACATGTGGTTAAAATTTCACAGCAAAATTCCTTTGGGAAGTCTTTTAATTAAAATACCAAAAAATCTTACTTTTACTAGATTTTCTTTATCTTTAAGAAAGTCTATATAAGGGGATAGGTTTTTGGATAATAAGAACCTCATATGCTCAAGAACCCTAGAGAGTCAGAAAACACAGCCTCCTCTCTCTCTCACGTTTTCCAACACCCGGCCACCCAAATCACCGAAAATCCCCCGAAATCACCATCTAAACACGTTTTCCAATCCCCAAAGCACCAATAATCATCAAAACCCCACAAAACACCACCAAAACGTGAAGAACAGCAAGAACAACCAACAACCAGAAGCTTGGTTCGAAAACCTTTCGGGTCTGCCATCAACGGAGCACTCGACGAATCCCGGTGTGAAGAATCGTTGTGAATTCGAAGGTAAAACAGGTAGACACTCCACTTCCCTAATTCTCTACGGTATTATCTGTCTTGCCTCAAAATTTGGGCTTAAACTAACCCTTCTACGCTTCTGTATTGCTATTTGTTTAAGCTTCTGTCCAATAACTTGTTTACTAAGTTTCGTGTTTAATTCGAATTCAAATTGAAAACTTTCAATCACTAACGTCTTGTACATCTTTCAGGCTACACACCCATAAAATTTGAGCGAAAAACACCTTCGGGAACGGCCTCAACGCCGCCATCCGAGGGCGGTCCGCACCCACGGACGTCATGTCCGGGGTCCCGGACTCCCTGTCCGTAAGCCCGGACGCCCACGGACGGCGGCGGATTTTTAAAAATTCAAAATTTAGGTTTTCTAATAATGTCCGGGCCCACGGACAGCCTGTCCGTGGCCCCGGACTTCGCAATTTTCTGTTTTCCTTTAATTTCGACTCTTCTGTATAATTAGGTGAACTGGGGTCCGTGGTCTCGGACATGGGGTCCGTGGCTACGGACGTAAGCAAAATTCGACCTAATTCTGCCTCCGAAACCCTAGTTTAGATAGCTTTTAATTTCACTTTAATTTTCTGTCAAAAAATGCTAAAAAACACAAAAAAACAGAAGCTCGCCACTTAGGTTAAAACGACTCGTAATAAGCCGTAATTAAACTAAGTAGAGGAAAAACGACTTCTAGGGGTAATGAAAGTAATTTGAACCCTAAATAAGTCGAATATCAAGCCCCCGAACCCGAACTCTCCTTTCCTAATTTAATCTAGGTCAAAATTAGGTGGCGACTCATAATAGGTTCCAGTGAGCTAGCTTAGGTTTTAATAATTATTGTTATATGACATAGTTATTAATCTTAGGTTATAAGTGGACCTAAAACCCGTTTAGATCATAATCAACTTTAATCAACATAGGATAGGGTTTAAAATCGAGGCTCACAGACTGGCGACTCGCTGGGGACTTTAATTCTTAACTTGTTTAATTTTAAGAAAGAGGGCTTAACTTGAAAATGTTTATTTATGGCTTTATTTACTCTGTTTGTTTACTTTCGTGCGCACTTAATTTTTGCACCCTTGCATCATATGAGAGCGAGGGTCCACGCAAACCAATTTCACCCCGGGACCCATTTGAGGGTCCCCTGTCAGGGACTCACACCTTTTAGGTGATGTGAATAAGTGGGGGAAAAGAGGAGGGTGTCGTCTAACCACACCCTTAATACCTGGGCCTTAGCCCCAAGCATTTTCCTGGCAGTACCCCTACCTAGCCCATTGGGTCAGTCAAAGACCCGACCGTAGACGCACACCTTTAGGTGATGTGAAAAAAGTGGGGAGGCCCAAGGAGTAGCGTGCAAGCCCTATTCCTTTGTGGTGACCTGGGCCTGCGCCCCAAGCACTTCTCCGGATCGATCCATACCCAAGTTGGTTAGAACGTCAAGTGAGGACATGTTGAACCTGTATGATCCGTGAGGCCATTGTCGAGCCTAGAATATTGTTGGACACCGACCCTTGCGCAAACCTTTGCTAACCGGGGGAAATTAAAACAGGTAATCAGGGGACAACCCGGGGACTTTGATATGTCTAATCCGGCAAATCTCAGTAGTGACCTCACGAGGCTTGAGGCAAGACATGCTTTTGCGATAGAAGGTTTGGAAACCCAGGTCAGTTCGCTAGAAGCCCCTCCAGTGGTCAACCCTCTTGAAGAATCCAACCATGCCAGTAGTGAATCTCCGGAAGCTCCCATAGAGCTCGATGATGAGGGAATCTTGAGTGAGCTGGAAACAAAGGTCCCTAGGGCACAGCCAATAGAAGACACCACCGAGGTTAATCTGGGGACATCTGATAGCCCCAGGATGGTTAAACTGGGTGTGTCTTTGAGCAAAGATGAAAAAGATGAGCTGATAGGTCTGCTTAGAGAATTCGAAGATGTCTTTGCTTGGAGTTATGCCGATATGCCAGGAATAGACCCAGAAATAGCAGAACACCATATCCCGACATATCCAGATGTGGCACCTAAGATTCAAAAGTTGCGACGTTTGAAGCCAGAACTGCAGGTTAAGGTAAAAGAGGAGATAGAAAAGCTGCCCGGGTCGGTTTCATTAAAGTTGTCAAGTACCCCCTCTGGCTCGCCAATATTGTTGTGGTAATGAAGAAAAATGGGAAAATTAGGGTCTGCATTGATTATAGAGACCTCAACAAGGCCAGCCCGAAAGACAGCTTCCCATTACCACACATTGACGTCATGGTCGACGGAGCTTCGGGGCATGAGCTTTTCTCATTCATGGATGGATTCTCCGGGTACAATCAGGTAAGAATGGCGAGGAAAGATCAGGACAAAACATCTTTCATCACATAGTGGGGAACCTATTGCTGGAATGTAATGCCTTTTGGTCTGAAGAATGCGGGTGCCACTTATCAGAGAGCTGCAACCACAATCCTTCATGATATGATGCATAAAGAAGTTGAGGTCTATGTGGACGACATGATTGTGAAAGCTAAACGGAGAACTGATCATTTAGTTAACCTCAGAAAGTTCTTTGAACGCATCCGACAATATAAGATGCGCCTGAACCCGGAAAAGTGTAGCTTCGGGGTAACTGGTGGGAAGTTGCTTGGTTTCATGATAACGCCAAAGGGCATTGAGGTTGACCCGGACAAAGTTGCAGCAATCAGGGACATGCGGCCACCAAAACTGAAAAAGAGGTTAGAAGCTTTCTGGGACGGGTGCAATACATCAGTCGCTTCATCCGAAATCTGACTGAAATTTGTGAGCCAATCTTCAAACTCTTGAAAAGATGCTCCGAGAAGATGGAATGAACAAAGCCAACAGGCATTTGAGAGGGTTAAAGAATATTTACAGGAGCCACCTGTTTTGGTGCCGCCGATCGAAGGGAGGCCTCTGATCCTCTACTTGGCGGCCCATGAGTTCTCCATGGGGCTTATGTTGGCTCAGAACCAGGGTGACCCGCCTCGTGAATACGCCATCTATTACCTTAGCAAGAAATGGGTGGATGCAGAGACTCGGTACTCCTCCATCGACAAAACCTGCGCAGCACTCGTGTGGGCAGTAAAGAAACTTCGACATTACTTGCTAGGGGTTGAAATTCACTTGATCTCTCGGATGGATCCAATCAAGTACATGATAGAAAAACCAGTTCTAACCGGCCGGTTGTCACGGTGGTCTCTTTTGCTGTCAGAGTTCGACATCAAGTTTTGTGTGCAAAAAGCTATTAAGGGGTCGGTAATAGCGGAGCACTTGGCTGATAATCCAATTGCTGAAGAGTCGTGTTGCAACGATGATTTTCCTGATGAACATGTGATGACAATAAAAAAAGGGATGTGGAAATTATATTTTGATGGGTCTGCCAACAAGAATGGTTATGGAGTGGGTATTCTGCTCATCTCGCCGGAGGGTTTGCGATTGCCAACCTCTATCAAGTTAGGCTACAAAGTAACTAACAATATGGCTGAGTATGAAGCCTGCATCCTGGGCCTCGAGACGAAACTGGGTTTGGGGGTAGTGGATATTGAAGTCTTTGGCGATTCTTTCTTGGTTGTGTGTCACATCAACAACGAGTGGGAAGTTAGAGATGAGAAGCTAGTGCCATATCACCGCCATCTAGTGCAGCTTGAAAAAGCCTTCAGAAACATCAGCTTCGCCCATGTTCCCAGATCACATAATGCCTTTGCAGATTCCCTGGCGTCCCTCGCCTCCTCTCTTGAAATGCCAGAAGATGCGCAGCATATCCTTTTCCAAGTAACCCTTCGGCATGAACCTTCTTTTCAAATAAATACGATATTGGTGGATGAAGAACCATGATTTTAGGACATCAAGAAGTTCGTAGAAAAGGGAGTATATCCAGAGGACGCCAGTAAGCAAGATCGTTTGGCAATTCGAAAACTGGCTCTCGGCTACACTATAGTGGCAGGACGGCTGTTCAAAAGGATGTCGTCCGGAGCCCTTCACAGGTGCCATTCGCAAATTGAGGCAAGAGTGGCAATGGACGAAGTCCATGCTGGAATATGTGGGACTCATATGAGTGGGCACACCTTGGCACGCAAGATTCTGAGACACGGATATTATTGGACAACCATGGAAAACGACTGTCAACAGTACGTCAAAAGATGCCAGAAGTGTCAAATCCATGCAGATTTAAAACACCTCCCAGCTCTCCCCTTACATCATATGGCATCGCCTTGGCCCTTTGCTTCATGGGGAATTGATATCATCGGGGAAATACATCCCAAGGTGTCGAATGGCCATCGTTACATCCTGGTGGCGATTGACTATTTCTGCAAGTGGGTAGAGGCTAAATCTTTTGCCCAATTGGGGGCCAAACAGACAACACGGTTTATTGAAAGTGAGATTATCTGCAGATACGGTGTGCCTTTCGAAATTGTTACAGACAATGGAGCTCAGTTCAAGGCCGAAACTGAGCAACTCATGAGGAAATATGGAATTCGACACCATCATTCCTCACCCTACCGCCCACAGGCAAACGGGGCCGTTGAGGCGGCAAATAAGACCATCAAGAGGATTCTAGCTAAGATGGTCGATACCTACCGGGATTGGTCATTCAAGCTACCAATGGCTCTTTGGGGTTACAGGACGTCAGTAAAGACAGCCACTGGGGTTACTCCCCATTCCCTGGTTTACGGGACAGAGGCAGTATTGCCCATTGAGATGAAGATAAAGGCCCTACGGGTCATGAGCGAATTGCAAATACCCGAGTCTGAGTGGGAGGAGAAAAGGCTCAACAGTTTGGCTTTCTTGGACGAGAAAAGGTTGCGAGCCCTCGAATGTATCCAGGTCTACCAGAAGCAAATGGACCGAGTTTTCAACAAACGAGTCAAACAACGAGGAATTCAAGAGGGTGATCTTGTGCTAAAGCAACTTAGGGCTGATCTACCAGATCCGAGGGGGAAATTCAGACCCAATTGGTCGGGGCCATACTTGGTGAGACAACTGTTCTCATATGGTGCAACAAGTTTAGTTCTAGCTAGTACCGGAGAGGAGCTCCCGGGATTAGTCAATTTGGATAAGCTCAAGAAGTTCTATGCATAAGCGTATTTTCATTGCTAGGTTTGTCCTCATGTCAATCATTGTTTCATTTTGTAACACTCTAGGAAACATTAATAAAAAGAGATTCTCGTTCCTTGCAATTGTGCTTTCTTCTCTAGGCTGAGTAAGTTAAACCGTCGTCCGGACACCTAGCGTAAAATTCCTTTGGGGGGTGTACTTTAGGCGTTAGAAACAGAGCTTTTGCTCTCATGTGCCTTGTACAAAACCACCTCCCGTCCAAACATTCACCACCTCCATCACAGCCATCCCACATGTCACAGCGTTCCATCATTTCTACCATTTCACCAAAGCTTAAAAACAAAATTGTTGCCGATATAAAAAAAGATAAATCATTGAGCAATCGCCCCATCATCACTCACCACCATTCATCATCACCCATGCAGCCACCCTCCATAAATAACTTGGGCATTCTAAGGTTTGTTAAGTAAACCCACACAATACTGGGGGAATCTGAGTTAAGGAACGATAATGTTTATTTGTTTGTTTAAATGTGAAACGTGTCTCTGAGTGCACGCTTTCGCGAGAGTGCCTTGAGCGGTAAAACCAAGATGAAAGAGTGTGTCATTTTTACACGACTCCGGAGGTCACATTCAAAGGCGAGGTAAACGGCATGACTCTAAACGAGGAGATATTTTGTAAATTACGCTTAACCTATGAAAAGTAACAAAGAACGGATACACAACTATTAGGGATGACGAAGCACCTAGGCACAGCACCACACAACCAAAGCTTATGAACCCTGACATTACACCCTAGGCACCCCCGCTGAGCTTTTCATATATAACCTCTTTTACAACACCACAAGCTCCACAAACAAGCCCGCCAATGATGAATAACCGACCCGGTGACCAAAAGGCAAGGAGCCCGACTTCTGAACAACAACTTCACAAGTCCAAAGAAGCAAAACTGCTACCCAGCATGACGAACCGATCCGCAATGGTCCCAAAGTGACACAGGATCCAAACGAGCTAACATCAAAAACAGCTCTCAAAGTTCAAAACCGGGAAACACAAGAACCCCGAAGGAAAGGAGATTCAAGGAAGGCAAACCTGAAAAGCCTCAAAATCCAGAATCGGAAAAAAGAAAGAAGATGCAAGGAACAATCAAAAGTTCCAAGTCCCAAGTTCATAAGCGAGTCATCACGAAGAGACGGTGCAAGTTGCAGCTTTGGTCATCCTTAAAGCTCCACATATCCTAAACATTCCTCCATTATCCTGTTGTCATTCATCACACCCCATGGCCACGTTATAAGCTCAAAAGACTTCCGACTTAGTAGTTGTGTATCCAATCGTGTGAAAGTAGCAGGTTGAACGCGTAAATCTAACAAATGTCAAATTCAATGGTTGAGAAGTTGTGCTCGTAAGTGAGAAACGAGTGCAAAACCAAACACGTCGAGTGTAGGAAGCACCACATCAAAACATAAGCCTTGACCCTGTGAGGACGAGACTTGTTCCCACAAGAAAATACTGGGGGCAATCGATCGTTCCATCAATCGCCATGAACTCTAACTCAGGTTGCCTTAAGAAAGAATACTAGGGGCAATTGTTGGTTCCAGCAATTGCAACAAACAACACCGATTGAGGCCCAAAAGTCCAAAACCCAAAGGTTCAACCATTCTCACATCCCACAGGCCCGTCCTAAGCCCTATCTCCACATCCAAACATTTACAGGCCCGTCCCAAGCCCTTCCTCCACATCAAATTCCCACAGGCCCGTCTTAAGCCCTGCCTTCACACCCAAAATCCGTAGGCCCATCTTGAGCCCTACTATCTCCAGATTTGACATAAACCCTAATCCTTCTACATCCATTTAGACCCATCATACATATTACTCACTTTCACTTTGAACCATCCTTAGGCTTGTCATAAGACCTAGATTCTTCCTTTAGGCTCGTCATAGACCTAGTTGCATACCCTTAGGCTCGTCATAAGACCTAGAGCCATCCTTTAGGCTCGTCATAAGACCTAGATTCTTCCTTTAGGCTCGTCATAAGACCTAGTTGCATACCCTTAGGCTCGTCGACCTAGAGCCATCCTTTAGGCTCGTCATAAGACATAGATTCTTCTTTAGGCTCGTCATAACCTAGTTGCATACCCTTAGGCTCGTCATAAGACCTGAGCCATCCTTTAGGCTCGTCATAAGACCTAGTTGCATTCCCTTAGCTCGTAGTAAGACCTAGTCGCATCCCTTTAGGCTCGTCATAAGACCTAGAGCCATTCTTTAGGCTCATCATAAGACCTAGTTGCATTCCCTTAGGCTCGTAGTAAGACCTAGTTGCATCCCTTTAGGCTCGTCATAAGACCTAGATCCATCCTTTAGGCTCGTCATGAGACCTAGTTGCATTCCCTTAGGCTCGTAGTAAGACCTAGCGCTACCCTTTAGCTTACCCACTCTTATCAAACACATCGCATTCATCTCATTCATATAGGCTCGTCATGAGACCTAGTTGCATTTTCCAGGCGCGTCACAAGACCTGGTGACAGAAAAGTTGGCGAGGTGATGGCAATAAATCCTCCTTTTGTGATGTCAACTTATTTTCGGGATCAACGAATTGTGGGCGCAGGCAATAAGTCCCAGGGTTTTTACCAGGAGTTATCCCTGCACACCGGCTTGGGGGGCGATGGCAATAAGTCCACATTGGTCCAGCCAGGAGCATTAGTACGGGTTTCGGTCCCAAAGCATCCGGCATCATCACATCAGCATCAGCATCAGCATCAGCATTAGCATCATTAGCATCGTTGGCATTTCAGCATTCTCGCATTTGCATAACACCCAGTTCTCACATCATAGGTAGTCAACGCCTTAGAATCGCTTGCATCGCATCATTTCATGTATTATAGGTAGTCAACGCCTTAGAACCGCTTGACATTATTTTGTTTTCATCACCTAGGTAGTCAGCGCCTTAGAATAGCTTGACACATTTTCACTTATAGGTAGTCAGCACCTTAGAATAGCTCGACAGCGTTTTGTTGCTTAGGTAGTCAGCGCCTCCGAATAGCTGGACGCAGTCAACGTGGTTCGCACAACATGGAGAATTTCGTGAAGTCCAAAATTTTGGGGCATCACTCAAGCGTCAACAACTTTTCACATCCACTACAAAGTCTAGTTGACGGGGGCAATCTGTTGTACCCAAAATTTTGACCCCCTGGGTTAGGGTCTACGGGGTGCTGGTGTTGTGAGAGGCATTTTAATCAAGTAGTGAGGGATTTCCGGCGCGATTGGCGCGTTCCATGGCATGGGAGCAGCTTCGTCATTTTCAGGGGCGTTTTGGTAATCTTTAAAGGCTCTTGAGACCTCATATAAGCTTTCTCTCTCCTCCAAAGGATGCCCAAATCAGCTTGAAATGATTTGATATTTTAACCCATGATAGAGGATGACATTCTAAGCATAATGGCATTGGAATTTTGATTTTTCGAGTTTCCAATAATTTTCTAGCAATTTCTGACTGAATCTGACAAGAAATTCAATTTAAAAATATTCCAACATTTAAAAAATTTGGTTCCACCTCAGAAATTCATAATATCCATCCTTGACATGTGGTTAAAATTTCACAGCAAAATTCCTTTGGGAAGTCTTTTAATTAAAATACCAAAAAATCTTACTTTTACTAGATTTTCTTTATCTTTAAGAAAGTCTATATAAGGGGATAGGTTTTTGGATAAAATAAGAACCTCATATGCTCAAGAACCCTAGAGAGTCAGAAAACACAGCCTCCTCTCTCTTTCTCACGTTTTCCAACACCCGGCCAACCCAAATCACACCGAAAATCCCCCGAAATCACCATCTAAACACGTTTTCCAATCCCCAAAGCACCAGTAATCATCAAAACCCCACAAAACACACCAAAACGTGAAGAACAGCAAGAACAACCAACAACCAGAAGCTTGGTTCGAAAAACCTTTCGGGTCTGCCATCAACGGAGCACTCGACGAATCCCGGTGTAAGAATCGTTGTGAATCCGAAGGTAAAACAGGTAGACACTCCTTCCCTAATTCTCTACGGTATTATCTGTCTTGCCTCAAAATTTGGGCTTAAACTAACCCTTCTACGCTTCTGTATTGCTATTTGTTTAAGCTTCTGTCCAATAACTTGTTTACTAAGTTTCGTGTTTAATTCGAATTCAAATTGAAAACTTTCAATCACTAACGTCTTGTACATCTTTCAGGCTACACACCCATAAATTTGAGTGAAAACAACCTTCGGGAACGGCCTCAACGCCGCCGTCCGAGGGCGGTCCGCACCCACGGACGTCATGTCCGGGTCCCGGACTCCCTGTCCGTAAGCCCGGACGCCCACGGACGGCGGCGGGATTTTTAAAAATTCAAAATTTAGGTTTTCTAATAATGTCCGGGCCCACGGACAGCCTGTCCGTGGCCCCGGACTTCGCAATTTCTGTTTTCCTTTAATTTCGACTCTTCTGTATAAGGTGAACTGGGGTCCGTGGCTACGGACGTAAGCAAAATTGACCTAATTCTGCCTCCGAAACCCTAGTTTAGATAGCTTTTAATTTCATTTTAATTTTCTGTCAAAAAATGCTAAAAAACACAAAAAAAACAGAAGCTCGCGCACTTAGGTTAAAACGACTCGTAATAAGCCGTAATTAAACTTAGTAGAGGAAAAACGACTTCTAGGGGTAATGAAGTAATTTGAACCCTAAATAAGTCGAATATCAAGCCCCAACCCGAACTCTCCTTTCCTAATTTAATCTAGGTCAAAATTCGGTGGCGACTCATAATAGGTTCCAGTGAGCTAGCTTAGGTTTTAATAATTATTGTTATATGACATAGTTATTAATCTTAGGTTATAAGTGGACCTAAAACCCGTTTAGATCATAATCAACTTTAATCAACATAGGATAGTGTTTAAAATCGAGGCTCACAGTTCGTCGGTTTGGGTTCCAAAATTACCGTGAGGTTGAAGAGAATGAAGAATTGCAGAGCATGTTCGTCGCTTTGGGTTCCAAAATTACCGTGAGATTGAAGAGAATGAAGAAGAAGAGTTCTTCTCGGTTTGGGTTCCAAAATTACCGTGAGATATATAAGAAATTGAGAGAAAGCGCCGCGTTAAATTTCGGCCGAAAAATTAAAATTCCCGCCTAGACTATCTACCACGGTTGATCAAAAAAACCGTGGATTAATATAGTAAGATGTGCATTATAAATGACTGTTGCCTAGGAACCGTGGTATATAGGTACCCTATATACGACGGTTCTCCAAGAACCGTGGTATATTCACTCTAGCATGTACTATATACCACGATTGCCCTGAAAACCGTGGTATATAAGTAACCTATATACGACGGTTCTCCAAAAACCGTGGTATATGCACTCTGGTATGCACCTTAAATGATGGTTGCTATGAAAACCGTGGTTTATAAACTTTAAACCACGATTTTCCATTTAACCGTGGTTTAAACGCCGTCATTAAAAATCTTTTTTACTATAGTGAGCGGGCTATTCGGGAAGATTTTAATGACTAGGAAGTACTTGGTGGAGTACCATGATGGTGACTGAAGTAATTATGGAATCACGAATCCTCAGAACTTGAATACTGAAACCCTGGAAGGGCTTAACAACTTAACCCTTGTATTTATGATATACCAGTCAGCAAGAAGCTAGACTCGGTCAAGGCGAGAAAACATTTGAAATACCATGAAGATTTCTTTTAAACCTAACTTTTCTTTCACACTCATATTTATTTCAAACCCTCTATTCAAAACCAAAATTTTCTTCCAAACTAATGTTTATTTCAAGCCTTCTTTTCAGCCCAAAATTTTCTCAACTTCAGATTTTCTTTAAAACCAAAACCAGAAAACCTATATGGGCCTCAGCGCCACAGTAGGTAAGTTATACCTAGTTCAATTCGAACAACTTTAGAACAATACTACACCCGAGGGAAGGAATCTAGTTCATACTAAATACAGACAGTGGATAATTTCCTTTGATTAAGTTCGGGAAGCACCAAACGTGCATTGTCATAGGACGATATAAGAGGAGTTGACAGCAGAATACTCCACATAGCCGTGTGACGAACACTACGAGTGTACAAAAACAAAATGTGGGACGACCGCACTCCGAAGGAGCTTGCGGGCCTGACAGACCTACTTATAGGTTAGTCGGGTAAGTAGCAAGTATCAGTAGGGTACCCCACATATCTATAGAGAGAGTTCCGGGAGCTAGTTGAACTATGCTCGAGTGCCATGTGTTTTGGCTTAAGTAAGTTTTAAGATGAAATACCCCAAACCTTGGAATGTTGTGTAAATGTTAAACTATGGTATTTAAAGGCTAAAAAGTGCCTTAGAAACATCAAGAACCATTTAAACTATGGTAAACACAATAAAACACTAAGACACGGTGTGAGCAAAAACATGCTCTAAGCTTGGAGTGAACTTGGTTAGGACCCAAAGAGCCTACCAAGACTTGATAATGTTTAATTATGATTTTATAGGACTAATTAAGTCCTTAGGAAACCTTGGTAGACAATGAAACCAAACAAAACACAAATAAATACCTTAAGGTCAATATGGGCTAAAATGTGCTCTAAGCTTGGGATAAATTTGTATAAGACCTAATGGTCATACCTATACCTCATAAATATGTTAATGAACATATTAAATCAATTACCAAAGAAAACCAAGCTTGAAAACAAGTTAGAACACAAAAAGTGCTTTAAGGAGTCTTAAAGCACATTTTTGAAAAATTGTCTTGTAAATGAGTTTTGAATGGCTAAATGTCCGTCATTACTCTTAAATATATATGTGTACTATATAGTATCACATTTGGGTGGCTATATCAATAGGAAATCAAAAATTTCACTTCTATGTGCCTTGTTTTTGTGAATAGTGATTTTTATAAGCTAGTTTGTAACATATGTGGTTATAAGTAATTTAATTGGTCAACAAAGACTATTATACCCCTAGGTGATTTAAGGGGCCAGTTTTCATGTGTGACTCACCACATTTGAACAAATAAATAAGTTAAGTAATGACAAAGCAAAAGTACTATTTGCTTTTAGCTTAAATATCTCCAAAAGCAAGTTTTATCTTCATTCTCTCATTTCCCTTCACTTCCAACGTCTTCTTCCTCCTCCTCTCTCATCGGTTTCCAACAGCAGACCTCATTCTTCACCTTCCTTCACTTGTAACTTATGACTCCATGCTCCGAATTTAATTCCGAGACTACCGTTCTCTTAGTTGGAGCAAGCTCTACAACATTGTCTTTTCAAATCATCAAAACCATCATTTCGGTGCCAAGGAGAACTTCCATGGAAGGAGCTTGAGCTTATATTTTTATGCCTTGTTGATCACCTTTGCTTCAAGGTAAGGAAAAACCAAAGAAAACTCCATTTCCTTCATTTTTGGTGTTGACCGAAAATGCACCTTGTAATGGTGTCTTCTCTTGTCTTGTTTTAGCTTCATTTAAATCTTCCAAGGGCTAGGAGGTGTCCTCTCTTAATACTTATTCAAGCTCTCTTTCCATTCCAAGTAAAACAATCATTTTAATACCTTAAAACAATATATGTAACTAGGGTTTACAATGAGATGAAGCATGATGCTTGAATACTCATTCTATTATGTGTACACATCCCACCGGTTTTACAAGGAAACAAGAAAGAAGTTGTGAGGAAAAAGAGGTAAACAAACTATCTCAATGTAGTTTAAATGCCTTAGGAAAATGAGCTTGATTTGCTTAATAAAATACCTAAGGAGCCAATGGAAAATGAGCTAGTAAAATGCTCTCAAGGAGTTTATTAAGGGCATATGAATTGTTGGGTGTATTTGCAGGTCAGAGGCATTATTTATGTGGGAAATTCAGTGTTTAAGATTTATGTTATTTAAGGGCCTAAGAGCCATGTTATTTAAGGGCCTAAGTGCCAAGCAATTTAAGTTATGCACTATATTGTGATGTAGTGCTAAATGTGTGATGTTTGTGTATAAAAATGTGTTTGATGGATTTTAGGTGTTCTTGAATGAAATAAGGTAAAAACCTAAGTGTTTGGATGTGAGTATATACAAGAGAAGCTATGGCAAAATTTGGGAAATGTGTAAGAAGTTCTAAGTGTTTTAAGTAAGTTTTGGTGAACTAGGAAGTGTTAAAGGTGAACAAATGTTTTACTTGGGAAGAAAACATGTATTAAGGTGATTTAGAGTGATGCAAGGATTTAGGTGTTATCTTGGAAGTTCTAGGAATTCAATGTGTGTTTTGAGAATGTATTTAAGTCTTGGGGAAGTTTGTTTAAGGTTTAGGTAATGTTGATATCCAAGGAATAAGTGATGTTTAGGTAAGGTGAAAAAGGAGGTTTAGTTAGTAAGAAAAGAAGTTTGAGAGAACATGGTAAGGTGTAGAGGAAACACCTTGGTATGGTGGTCATTATAGGTGGAATACCACCTAGAAATCTTAAGGAGAAAACATTGTAAGTGTTAGGAATTTTGTGAAGATATAAGTAAAGGCTTAAGGAATTACAAAATGAGTTTTATGAGTGTTTGAGGATGTCTTAAGATGTGTTGAAGTGCCCAAATGAGGTTAGGGGGTACTAGGTTATATGGGGTGAAGTTTGGAGTTGAATGTAAAAAGGAAAACAAGGGTCTGGGCCAGACCGAACTTGCGACCGAACTTGCAAGGTCGGTCGAGCCCAGTTTACCCTGCGAGAATTAGCCTCTGGAATGGACCGACCTTGGGGACCGGACTTGCAAGGTCGGTCGGGCTTGTATTTTGTGTACGGATTAAGTTTCTGGAACCGACCGAACATGGGACCGGACTTGGCAAGTTCGGTCGGGCTTGAATTTTCAAAGGGAAGAAACTCTCGGGAATGGACCGAACATGCGACCGAACTTACAAGGTCGGTCAGAGTAGAAATTTTGACGGTAAAGTGTTCTGGAATGGACCGACCTTGTGCAAGGTCGGTCGGTAAGTTCGGTCGGACCAAAAACATGGGTTAAGGTTATGAAATGATATGTAATGATGGGGATTGATTAGTAATGATGTTATAAAGTTGTTAAGGACTTGTTAGGTGAGTTTTAATGACAATTAAGTGGGTGAAAAGTTGTATTGAAATGTAAAAGTAAAACAAGTTAAAAAGTGAAGTAATGTAACTAAGTTAACGGGGAAAAAGTTATAAGCATTAGACATTAAATAATCATGCTACCCAGATGTTAATAAAAGTACATGTAATGTTATCAGTTGTTCGAGAGTTGCTCGAGGAACAAGTGGACGTGGTAAAGTGGACTCCGGTTACAGGTATGGTTTTCTTGCAACCTGTGTCCTACCGGATTACACCGGCTTGTATGCCAATGTGTTTTTTTTCTGAGTGTTTGCCACCTTGTAAGATTAAAACATGTAATGAGTTTATAGTAATTCATTTATGTGGCGCATCTGGTCTCCGATACCGTTAACCTCAAATAAGTGTCGAACCTTAGCTAACTAGAACTAGGAACACGAGAGAGATCGGTATTCGGAGTTAACGACCCAAACCTTGGGAACGTTCTAACCACGGCTATGTGTGAGTTAGTTGGATATTGTTGTTGTATGCAAGTGTGTGAACCTCCCTTGTGTGCTTAACTCGGTTATGATACCGTATGTGTGTGGATGTGGTAGGCTCCATAATGGATCTCTAACTACTTATTTATAAGTATATATGTACTAATGGGGGGTGAGGAGTCCGGTCATGTTCTGGCCACGCGTTTGAGGACGGGAGTCGATGTCATATCCGGTTCGGCTCTCTTGGTGTATGTATAGGTTGTATTCCAATTTGGTTTCAATCTTCCCTTAGCTTATCCAAAGCTAGTTTACTGACTCACGTCGGGCCACAGGGGCATACAAATGTTATTTCGGTGTGCTTGGGATTACTATATTCGACACACCTTGGGTTTAAGTTAACCGTTCGATATAACTTGACGGTAACGAGGTTGGTAACGAGCTTAGCATGAGATTGGCATTAATCTCTAGGCTCACTATGTATACTAACTATGGTGGAAGGTTCCTTGTGTGAACCGACCTTATGGTGTTTTGTTTGTTTTGTGCTAGGCGATTTCCCTTGCTATGCTATGATATGTATACGTTAGGTGTTTAAAAATGAATGCGATGTTATCATGTGTACGCCGAAACAAGAAAGGTTTGTTATGTTTTGTTATGTGAGGAATGAGATATGTTGTAGGATATGGAGTGTGTGGATAATGGAAATGAATCCCAGTTTGTGACAAGAGGCGTTTAAGGATAACCCGATTAATGGGTACGTGTCGTTCATTAAGGAAGTAGCTCCGTTTTAGAGGAGAGCCACTCTAGGGTTAAAGGAATCATTGGATGATTTGTTAAGTGTGGATGTGTTGGATATATGTTGAGCCCTATTGTTGGGTGTATGCAAAGTGTTGTGTGTTTATGGTTTGTATGCATGATTTAAATATAATCAACTGCATGCTAAGACGACAATTAGTTGTGCGTGGCCCGGTTAGCATGTGGGCTGCGGGATTACCATACCAGTAAAGGTGCTGAGCCCCTTGGGGGCCACCCTTTCTCTCCTTTTCTATTTCAGGTACAAGGAGCTGGAAGCCGTTCGAGAGTAGGACGGGGTAGATGTTTATACATGGGTAGCCATTTAAATGGCGTAAACATTGTAAGTGTAGTAAGACCGAAATTGTTATCGGCATTAGTTTGTAAATACTTGGTACGGTTGGAATGTATAAAGTATATGGGTTGTTGTTAAGGGAATCAAATGTAATGTGTAGTTGCTCGGGAATCTAGTCCATCAGACCGATACAAAGTACATGTATTAGCCTTGTTAGCCACGTGGGTGGTTAACGGCGTGTAACACCATTGAAATAAGTAATGTGATGAGTTGAGTTTCCGCTGCAATGTGTTGTTAAATGTATGGTTGTAGTTGGGGTGTTACATAAGAGGAATAAGCGTGACGTAGGAGACCTGTAGTGGCTCGAGAATCTACAAGAGCTTGAGTGGTAGTTAACCCAAGAGTGTGGGTGAGATAAGTATATGCAACCCGAGAGAATGGGTGAGTATAAGAATGAGTAACCCGAGAGAATGAGTGAGTATAAGAATCAGTAGCCCAAGAGAATGGGCGAGTGTAAAAGTAAATAACCCGTGGGAGTGGGTGAGTTATTGAATGAATATCTAAGGCATAGTGAGGTAGCAACCCTCAAGGCCTAAGAGCAAACTAATACAAATAACAACCTTGTTGTGTTAGTTAAGGATTGTATTCCATGGTTGAATGTGAATCCTTGTGTAGTGTACATATGTAATGTATTGCTAAAATGCATGTTGTTTGTACTAAAATGAACTCCTTGCTCTCGACCCAAAGTATTCGGCGTACCGCGGTTAGCACGTGGTATATGCGAATTTCATATGCAGCTTTAAGCTGAGCCCCTAGGGGCATCGTTTTTATTCGCAGGTACACCGAAGACGAAACTGTACGAGAGTAGGACGGGGTCGGTGGTAGCATGGGTAGTTAGATTGTAATTACTTATGTATTTGAATGAGGTGTAAGACCGAATATGTTATCGGCATCCGTATATTGTATACTCGGTATAGTAAAGAAAGGAATTGAGTATTGTGCTTGTATTGTGTATTCGGTTGTTCCAGTCCATCAGACCGTTACTGTAAGTGAGATAAGCCTGGTTAGCCATATGGGTGGCTAACGGCGTTGTATCACCCTCTATTGTATTAGAGTTTGCTGCGAGTTTTAAGGTAAATTGTGATAGTTTAAGAGGTAATGACGAGCTTAGCAGTTGGGGTGTTACACACTTCCTCTTCCTTTGGTTTTCTTGATTGAAAATCGGACAAGGTCTTTTATTCCTTGCTAATCTTCTAATCAACATTCAAATAAGGTAATGAGTGCTAAGCAATATACCTAGACTCATGGAATTTACTCTAAGGTTACAAGGGAGTGTTTAATGCATTAAAATGAGTGTTTACCTTAAGAGTTTGGAATGAACTTTGATAAGGAATCAAAGGAGAACCTCTACTAGTCTCTTGGAGATTGAAACAAAGCTAATTCAAGGAGTAAAACAAGACCCCATGAGAAGTCATTTTTGGACATTAACAAAAATGGTGAAAACCTTGGATTTTTCAAGCTTTTCTTACCTTGAATCAAAGGAGGTGTAAAGGAGCTCTTAAAACTGAACTTTTCTCTTCAAATTGAGCTCCTCCAATGGAGTCCAACTTGAGCTGTGAGAGATTTGAAAGGACCAAAAGCAAGGTCTTGCTACAACTAGCAATAATCTAAGCTTAGTTTTTGATTTGGAGCTATATAGCAACTTTGGTGAGCAAGACAAGATGGAGAATGATGGAGGCTGGAACTTGCGTGAATGGAGAAGAAGAGAATGAAGAACACCGGTGGTGAGGGGAAAGAATGAAGAGAAGAGAGGGGAGAGGTAACTTAAGGTAAGATATTTTACTTAAAAGTAAATAGTTATTTTCTTACTTTCCCTCTTCTTTTCTAAATGAGCTGGTAATTGGTGATGACTCACCATCCTAAAAACCGGCCCCTCCATCTTATTAGATATTTATGGACTTCATTTGACCATTGACTAATCAAAGTTGACTTAAAGCTTAATTGGGCACTATTTGGCCACTATTAGTAATTAATGCACAAATTTGTGAAATTTTTGGTTTCTCATTGATTTAGGCTTCCTGATGTGATAATAAATAATACACATGTTGATTAAGATATAATCTTGGTCATTTAGCCACTCAAAACCCATTTCAAAGACAATTTTTCAAAAATGTGCTTTAAGACTCTTTAAATCACAATTTATGTTTTAACTTGTTTTTATCTTGGTTTTCCTTGGTAATTGATTTAACATGTCCATTAGCATGTTAATAAGGTCTAAGAATTATCTTTGGGTTCTATTCAAGTTTACACCAAGTCTAGAGCAAGTATTTGCTTATATTGTCTTATGGTGTTTTCTTGTGGTTTCTATGGTTTTTATTGTTAACTAATGTTTCTAAGGCATGTTTTAACCTTATTATATCTTAGTTTAACATTTAATCACCATATCAAGGTTTGGGGTATTTCAAACAAGGTGCCTTAAGTCCATGCCTCTGGTGCGCTAAATGACATGAAATAGGATAAAGGTGTGAATAGCTCCACATTTCCTCATTCTCTTCTTTCGTGTGCTCTCCTGTAACAGAATCAAACCAAGAATCATTGGAACTGGAGTATTTACACCAGATGAAACAAGGGCCAAAAATAGTTTATGTTGAAATAAGGTAATATACCAAAACTTGTCCTATTCTCCTTGGTGATTATAGCAATGAAAATTCTGTTTCTCTGTCAATTATAAGCAGTTGCATATATATTTTATGTTTCATAATTATAGTTGTTGTACCTTGCTAAAACAAATGATAATCATTGTAGACAGTAGCATATGCAGCCCTTGCTATTCCAAAAATCTGCTACACCTGCAGCAACACATGATAAGAGTTCTTCTGGTAATCAAACGATAGAAGCTTGTGATTTCCTTCTGTCGCACCATGTAATTAAAAGAAAAATAAGTGGTAGCTTACCCTGCTGTCAAATACAACAGTAGAAGTTGTTGCTTTCTTCCGTTTCACCGTGTAAAACAAATGGTGAGCACTATAAGCAGCAACACATTTCCTGCTGTTTCTGAACAACAAACAATAACTAGTATAAGCAGTATAGTACCTGCCGTTCAGAATCCAAACAAGCTGCTGTTCCTTCTGCTGTATCTTTTAAAACAAATGATAATCAATGTATACAGCAGAGTAGTAGTTGTTGTTCAGAATATTTAGAAAAAAGGGGACCGTATAGACTTGAAGAGATGGTATTACCCTTCTAGCAAGCTGTTGCGTTTTCTTTCTTCTTATCAGCACCAAAATGAATCTTGTTATGATGTGCTATAGTGTGGGATAGCTGAACAAAATATGGTATATTGAAATAGATTTCGAACCAACAAAAAAAACACAATAATGTTAAAATTTATGCACTATGAAAACTACACGTGGAACCTAAAAGTATTACAATATAATAGTATATATAACGTAAGAAAATAAGAAGAATAAAGAAGGAAATAGTAAACGGAAAGTAAGGTTTTTGGTTGGAACAATGAAATACCCCAAACCTTAATATGTTAATTAATTATGTAATTATGATTTTCTAAGGCTAATTAAGTCCTTGGGAATATTGGTGAAGAAAGTAAAACCAAAAGTAAAAGGAAAACGCGTAAAAGACACAAAGCGTAAAAACACGTATTTAAATTATCTTAGGAGGTATATAACCTTAAATAGGGTTAAAAATATATTTTTATACCCTAATTACACACTTAGAACATGTGGGAAAAATTCCCGAAGAAAACGGATCCAAATAATGCGTTAAAACGCTAACGGAGTCTTAAAGCGCGTTTTTCAAGAAAACCCGAAAACGCGACGTTAAATAGTCAAACGACCCCGTAAAAATTATAGTTGATTATATAAGTATAATTAAACATTAATGGGAGCTTAATAACCATTAAAATTAAAGAAACGAGAAAAATCCAGAAATGGGCCCGGATTAGTGAATAGTGTAAAAACGGGAACTTATGGGGTGTAAATTGTAATAAGAGTAAAATACTCCCCCTCCCTTGTAAAATAAAAATCTGAAATCTCTTCTCTAAGTGTGTACACGTTTTTCTTTCCCCTCACACACACATTTAAGTTACTTTATTCAAAAAGTAACAAAAAGGTACAAATCACCTTTTTCTCTTCTCTCTCTTCCATTTCTCTTCTTCTCACGTTTTCTCTTCTTGCTCCATACCTCTCTCTCTATTTTATTTTCTTTCCCTGGCAATTTTACAGACCCCCATGGCTGCCCTCCTTCCTCATCTTCCCTTGCTTGCCCAAGATTCATCTATGCTCCAAATAAAAAACTAACCACATATTATTGCTCCCTCACCTTGGAGATCACTTCTATCTTTTCAAAATCCCAAAATGATGAAGTTGAATTCCATGGGTGCTACCCATTTGAAGAGAAAATCCCATTGCAAGGAGCTAGGTTGCCTCCCCTTTCATCCAAGGTAAGAAAAGCTAAAAGAAAAACTCATTTTTCTCTGCATCTTTGACCTAGCCGATTTTTCCCTCCTAATTCCTTGCCTTATTCTTGTTTTGGAGCATGGATTCAAGTCTCCAATGGTGGGGTGAAACCCTCAATTGATTCATGGTTGAAAACCAATTCTAGGGTTTAAAAAGGTAATCCCTTAATTAGTGCTTTAAGCACCTTTCCTTGTGCTAGCTTAACTAATGTGTCTAGGTGATTTTACTTAGCCCATTCCTTATTGAATGTTGGTCTAGATTGTGGGCAATAACAATTCCATTGCCAAAAATCAAGAGAAGAGAAGGAAGAGTAAAAGAGAAATCTATGAATTTAAGGTAAATAATCTACCTTAATGTATACTCCAATTGCTTTAAAATTTGGGTTGGGAAATTAATTAAATGAACCAAAAATTTGTGTTGGTAGATTGTTCGATTGAGTTGAGAAGAAATGTTAGTTATGTTTATGCATTGTGAAGTAATGCTTGAGATAAGGGTTTTGAAGCCAAGTAATGCAAGAATTTATATTATGTTGAGATTGTTGAGTTGGGAATGAGGTTGTGTGCTGTTAGAACCCACTATGGGTTTGGTTAGTTTGAATTGTGAATGGTTTTTCTTTAGGTGATGAAGATGATGAATTTGGGATGTGTTAGTATAGTAACAAAGTTATGACGAATTTTCCATAGAAATCTAAGTGAATTAGGTGTTGTTATGAGTTTGGAGGGCCTAAGGCTATCTAAGAGTGGAAAGGAATTTCATTGAGTTAATTAAACACCTTGAAGTGTTGGTTGAAGGAGGATAAGAAGTTGTGCAAAATCTGTAGCAAAATTTGATGTTTTTGGTGGTTTAAAATTCTAGGAAAGAACTTGAGTGTGTAGCTTCTGAAACTAGTGAATGAACTTGGGTATTAGCAGTACAATTGCTTAGGAATGAATGAGGTATGGTAAAATGGTAAGGAGAAGGTTAAAGCTGTCATGGGATTGTTTGGAGAATGCACGGATGTGCATAGTGTGTAGATAATGAGAAATGAGAGTGTTGAATTGTTGAATTAAGCAAGAGTTGGGTGAAAGTTTGATCAATGATTTGAGGTGGTTTTAAGTGTTTTAAAGGTGTTTAAAACATGTAGAAAACATGTGGAAAGATTAAGGAATGATTAGGTGTGAATTAGAGGTTGAAAAGAGGTCAAAAACTGTCAATTTAAACACCTACAGACATGGTCCGGGTTTGTAAACAAGTACACAAACCCGGACCACCTCAAAAACATCCCAGAAACTCATTTTAGCATGTGGTCCGGGTTTGTAAACAAGTACATAAACCCGGACCAATGCAAAAACTACACAGAATGTGAATTCCGGAATGTGTTTATAAGTGTTGTAATGATGGGGAAGTAAATGGTAATGGTTTTAGATGATGATTAGGCCTTGTTTGGTGACTTTTAAAGGCCATTAAAAGTATAAACAAGTGTGAGAGTGAATGTGTAAGTTGTGAACTTAAGATCACCTAAATAAGTTAAGGATAACGGGACAATGGGGTTAAGTACGGGAGTAATAGAAGTTTACATACCGTATGATTTTGTTGTTAAGAAACGTTAAAATAATACCAGTTGTGCAGAAACTACCCGGGGAGCGTGAGGTGATGCGTTGGAGTAAATCCTCGAGGACACGGTAGAGTAACCCATGGTGTAAGGTATGGTTTTCGTGCAACCTGTCCTACCGGGTTACACCGGCTTGTATGCCAACTTGATTTCCTGTAAGTTTGCCACCTTGCAAGATAAAGCATGTAATGAGTTTAAAGTAATTCATTATGTGGCGTATTTAGTTCCGATACTGTTTAACCTCGAATATGTTAAACCGTAGCTAACCGACTCTAGGATCACATAGATCGGTATTCAGACTTAACATCCCAACCTACGGGAACGTTCTAACTACGGCTATCAGTGCGTTAGTTGTATAATGTGGCTAAAGAGATTGTGTTGCCCTTTTTTTTAGTATGTCGTTTTTAACGATTGTGGTTGTTCATGTATGTCGAATTTATGTTACCTCCCTTGTGTGTTTAACTAAGTTTGTAACACCATATGGTGACATGATATGATAAGTTCCATAAGGGAACTTCTAACTAATGTATAATGGGGGTGAGGAATCCGGTGTCCGTCGCGCGCGTATGTAGTGGGTTGATATCTATATTTGGTTCAACTCTCTCCCTTGTTCGGTTGTTTTCCTTCTAGGAATTCAATCTCCCATGAGCCTATAGCTGGCTCTCCTACCTTGACTATTATTCGGGGCTAGGGGATATGTGTATGGTGTGATCAGGCCTATATTATAGCCGACACATCTAAGTAAAGTAAATGTGTACGGTGTGTTCGGAGCTATATTATATCCGACACATCTTAAGTAAAGTATACGTTCTCTAAGAAGAACAATAAGTTATTATGTTATGAGCTCAACATGAGAATAAAAGTATTCTCTAGGCTCTAATAAGTTGGCTAACCCTCATTTCGGTCCGAGTCCTCATGAGACTCTTCCTGAGCCATATTGTGTGTATGTTAATGTGTGATGCATGTTGTTACGTTGAGTACATTGATCACCAATACCAAACCCCACGTTATTATAAGAAGTAAATATGTGTAATCCGAATAGACGGGTAAGTGTTCACCAATAAGAATGGAGCCCTTGAAGTAAAAACCCTTATGGTCTTAAGACCAAGTAAAGTGATTTAGTAAACGTTAATGTGTGATACTTGATAACCGTGTTTCTGTGTTGATTACCAGTTGTTTGTAATGTGTGTTTATAGTTTCTCATGCATGATTTAAATATAATCAACCGCATGCTTACACGGCAATTAGTTGTGTGTGGCGCGGTAGTATGCGGGCTGCACGATTACCATACAAGCAAAGGTGTTGAGCCCCTTTGGGGCCACCCATTACCTTTCAGGTACAATGGAGCTGGTAGCCGTTCGAGAGTAGGACAGGGTGGCTGATTATGCATGGGTAGTTAATTTAGTTTGCTTATGTATTTGTAAGTGGTGTAAGACCAAAGTGTGATATCAGTATCTGAATGTATTAGACTCGGCATAGTTGTAATGTAAGTGTAATTGACTCGGTTTAGTTATGAAGTGGAATTGTAATGTTTAATGCTCGGGAGTCCTGTCCATCAGACCGGTACACTATGTATGTATTAGCCTTGTTAGCTACGTGGGTTGCTAAAGGCGTGTAGCACCCATGGATTAAGTTAAGTGTTGAGTTGTAATTCCACTGCAATCGTTTGTTAAGTATTGTGTTTGTAGTTGGGGTGTTACAAAAAGTGGTATCAGAGCGAAGTATCGCTCTGACGAGAGGAAATACCGAGCTTAGGAAGTACCGAGTTAGGAGTTTAAGACTTTGGGTTAAGGGTTGAGTGATAGCATGAGAGATATGCTAGTTACGCATTCCCCGTGTGTACGGGATACCTACAACATCCTTCATGCCCTCCACAACCCCCGTTTTATAACTCGGGAATGAACGCCAGAGAGATGAAAGTCCTCTCATACTTGGGAAACCCGATCTGGTCGTTATTAAGTATTTCTGTAAGAACGGGGAACCGGTCGTACGATAGATTCCAAGAACGGGAAATCCCGGAGACGGTCCCCGTCTGAACGACGTTAACTGCACTTAATAGCGGAGAATTGAAGAATCCTACGCATAGGAGAATGGAATTTCCGGAAGCATGGGTCGACATGCTTAGCAGTCGAGAGAACCATGACTGACCATCAAAAAGGAATGCACTAACCGTACAATGAAGCAGAAAGGTGAAGTAATGAGACCCTAGACACATGTCTACAGGACCAAAAAAAAATGTTAGATAATACCGCCAATGGTATACTAACCGACTAAGGAAATGGGCAAGGTTGGATAACTCCAAACCTACAACACCAAAGAGGCTGTAATACCCGATTATCATAGTTTAGACAACTATGGGAGTATTTATGAAACATACATTAATAGGACTACTAAGTAGTGCCTAATAAGAACCCAGCCTCGATAACCACAGTAAAGTGTGGAGACGGGCGATAAGGAATGACACAGAGTTAAACGTATAGGGGCCTCTGAGAATGGAGAGTCACCCTAGTTAACGACTACCATGTCAAGACCAATGAGAGTCGCTCAGAATATTTACTATCAAGACTGTAAGATCAAAGTAAGGGCCGACAAGGCTACCGAATACGGTACAGGCAGAAATAATACCGCAACCAGTATGTGTTGAACCGATAGCCAGCCTGCATGGCGCACTTGCCATGGCAAGTGCTGGTATAGCCACTAGTAGAAAAAATGTTTTTAATCACGGTTATTTTGCCTATATACAACGGTTAGGAACCGTGGTTTATGCTCGCGTCGCATATAGAAAATTTCCTATATACCACGATTTAAAACCGTCGTTTAAAAGTAGACTATATACCATGGTTTACTATGACCGTCGTTTAAGACCGTTTTTGGACGCGGTCCTCACCGATTTTAAACGACGGTTAAGGTGAGAACCGTGGTATAAAGTACTTTTTATACGACGGTTAGTCTCAAAACCGTGGTATATAATGTATAAAATCAACGAATAAACCACGGTTATACATATAACCGTGGTTTATAGTCTATGAACTTTTTTTCAAAATTGCCGACGATTTAGAAGCGCCGCTTCGCAGATCTCAAACAGAGCACATAAGAGAATGAAAAGGCTAGAACATGTATGTTCCTTGTTTGCGATTTAGGGTTGCAAAATAATGAGTGAAGAATGGAGGCGTAGTATGTTCCTTGTTCGCGGTGGGTTGCAAAATTACAGTGAAGTTGAAGAGAATGAAGAATGGAGGCGTAGGCCATGTTCCTTGTTTACCAGTTATGGTTGCGAAAATTACAGTGAGTGAAGATGAGGCAGAGCATGTGTTCCTTGTTCACAAGTGTAAGCTGCAAAAATTACCGAAAAACAAGAGAAAGAGTGAGGACGGAGCATGTTCTTTGTTCGCGATTTAGGGTTGCAAAAATTACCGTGAGCTAGGTTGAAGAGAATGAAGAAGAGTTGCAGAGCATGTTCGTCGGTTTGGGTTCCAAAATTACCGTGAGGTTGAAGAGAATGAAGAAGAGTTACAGAGTATGTTCGTCGCTTTGGGTTCCAAAATTACCGTGAGATTGAAGAGAATGAAGAAGAACAGTGCTTCGTCGGTTTGGGTTCCAAAATTACCGTGAGATATATAAGAGAATAGAGAGAACGCGCCGCATTAAATTTCGGCCGAAAATTAAAATTCCCGCCTAGACTATCTACCACGGTTGATCAAAAAACCGTGGTTTAATATAGTAAGATGTGCATTATAAATGACTGTTGCCTAGGAACCGTGGTATATAGGTACCCTATATACGACGGTTCTCCAAGAACCGTGGTATATTCACTCTGGCGTGTACTATATACCACGATTGCCCTGAAAACCGTGGTATATAAGTAACCTATATACGACGGTTCTCCAAAAACCGTGGTATATGCACTCTGGTATGCACCTTAAATGACGGTTGCTATGAAAACCGTGGTTTATAAACTTTAAATCACGGTTTTCCATTTAACCGTGGTTTAAACGCCGTCATTAAAAATCTTTTTTCTACTAGTGAGCGGGGCTATTCGGGAAGATTTTAATGACTAGGAAGTACTTGGTGGAGTACCATGATGGTGACTGAAGTAATTATGGAATCACGAATCCTCAGAACTTGAATACTGAAACCTTGGAAGGGCTTAACAACTTAACCCTTGTATTTAAGAATATACCAGTCAGCAAGAAGCTAGACTCGGTCAAGGCGAGAAGACATTTGAAATACCATGAAGATTTTCTTTTAAACCTAACTTTCTTTCACACTCATATTTATTTCAAACCCTCTTTCAAAACCAAAATTTTCTTCCAAACTAATGTTTATTTCAAGCCTTCTTTTCAGCCCAAATTTTTCTCAACTTCAGATTTTCTTTAAAACCAAAACCAGAAAACCTATACGGGCCTCAGCGCCACACAGTAGGTAAGTTATACCTAGTTCAATTCGAACAACCTTAGACCAATACTACAACCCGAGGGAAGGAATCCAGTTCATACTAAATACAGACAGTGGATAATTTCCTTTGATTAAGTTTGGGAAGCACCAAACGTGCATTGTCATAGGACGATATAAGAGGAGTTGACAGCAGAATACTCCACATAGGCGTGTGACGAACACTACGAGTGTACAAAAACAAAATGTGGGACGACCGCACTCCGAAGGAGCTTGCGGGCCTGACAGACCTACTTATAGGTTAGTCGGGTAAGTAGGAATGTATCAGTAGGGTACCCCACATATGTATACGTGTGGGGTACGGAACACGGGGAGTAGTCGACTCCATACTGCGGTCAGCAGTGCAAGTAGTAGGAACTAAGAGAGAGTTCCGGGAGCTAGTTGAACTATGCTCGAGTGCCATGTGTTTTGGCTTAAGTAAGTTTTAAGAGGAATAAGCGTGACGTAGGAGACCTGTAGTGGCTCGAGAATCTACAAGAGCTTGAGTGGTAGTTAACCCAAGAGTGTGGGTGAGATAAGTATATGCAACCCGAGAGAATGGGTGAGTATAAGAATGAGTAACCCGAGAGAATGAGTGAGTATAAGAATGAGTAGCCCAAGAGAATGGGCGAGTGTAAAAGTAAATAACCCGTGAGAGTGGGTGAGTTATTGAATGAATATCTAAGGCATAGTGAGGTAGCAACCCTCAAGGCCTAAGAGCAAACTAATACAACTAACAACCTTGTTGTGTTAGTTAAGGATTGTATTCCATGGTTGAATGTGAATCCTTGTGTAGTGTACATATGTAATGTATTGCTAAAATGCATGTTGTTTGTACTAAAATGAACTCCATGCTCTCGACCCAAAGTATTCGGCGTACCGCGGTTAGCACGTGGTATATGCGAATTTCATATGCAGCTTTAAGCTGAGCCCCTAGGGGCATCGTTTTTATTCGCAGGTACACCGAAGACGAAACCGTACGAGAGTAGGACGGGGTCGGTGGTAGCATGGGTAGTTAGATTGTAATTACTTATGTATTTGAATGAGGTGTAAGACCGAATATGTTATCGGCATCCGTATATTGTAGACTCGGTATAGTAAAGAAAGGAATTGAGTATTGTGCTTGTATTGTGTATTCGGTTGTTCCAGTCCATCAGACCGTTACTGTATGTGAGATAAGCCTGGTTAGCCATATGGGTGGCTAACGGCGTTGTATCACCCTCTATTGTATTAGAGTTCGCTGCGAGTTTTAAGGTAAATTGTGACAGTTTAAGAGGTAATGACGAGCTTAGCAGTTGGGGTGTTACACACTTCCTCTTCCTTTGGTTTTCTTGATTGAAAATCGGACAAGGTATTTTATTCCTTGCTAATCTTCTAATAAACATTCAAATAAGGTAATGAGTGCTAAGCAATATACCTAGACTCATGGAATTTACTCTGAGGTTACAAGGGAGTGTTTAATGCATTAAAATGAGTGCTTACCTTAAGAGTTTGGAATGAACTTTGATAAGGAATCAAAGGAGAACCTCTACTAGTCTCTTGGAGATTGAAACAAAGCTAATTCAAGCAGTAAACAAGACCCCATGAAGTCATTTTTGGACATTAACAAAAATGGTGAAAACCTTGGATTTTTCAAGCTTTTCTTACCTTGAATCAAAGGAGGTGTAAAGGAGCTCTTAAAACTGAACTTTTCTCTTCAAATTGAGCTCCTCCAATGGAGTCACTTGAGCTGTGAGAGATTTGAAAGGACCAAAAGCAAGGTTTGCTACAACTAGCAATAATCTAAGCTTAGTTTTTGATTTGGAGCTATATAGCAACTTTGGTGAGCAAGACAAGATGGAGAATGATGGAGGCTGGAACTTGCGTGAATGGAGAAGAAGAGAATGAAGAACACCGGTGGTGAGGGGAAAGAAGAAGAGAAGAGAGGGTGAGGTAACTTAAGGTAGATATTTTACTTAAAAGTAAATAGTTATTTTCTTACTTTCCCTCTTCTTTTCTAAATGAGCTGGTCATTGGTGATGACTCACCATCCTAAAAACCGGCCCCCCATCTTATTAGATATTTATGGACTTCATTTGACCATTGACTAATCAAAGTTGACTTAAAGCTTAATTGGGCACTATTTGGCCACTATTAGTATTAAGCACAAATTTGTGAAATTTTTGGTTTCTCATTGATTTAGGCTTCCTGATGTGATAATAAATAATACACATGTTGATTAAGATATAATCTTGGTCATTTAGCCACTCAAAACCCATTTCAAAGACAATTTTTAAAAAATGTGCTTTAAGACTCTTTAAATCACAATTTATGTTTTAACTTGTTTTTAGCTTGGTTTTCCTTGGTAATTGATTTAACATGTCCATTAGCATGTTAATAAGGTCTAAGAATGATCTTTGGGTTCTATTCAAGTTTACACCAAGTCTAGAGCAAGTATTTGCTTATATTGTCAATGGTGTTTTCTTGTGTTTTCTATGGTTTTTATTGTTTACTAATGTTTCTAAGGCATGTTTTAGCCTTATTATATCTTAGTTTAACATTTAATCACCATATCAAGGTTTGGGGTATTTCAAACAAGGTGCCTTAAGTCCATGCCTCTGGTGTGCTGACATGAAATAGGATAAAGGTGTGAATAGCTCCACATTTCCTCATTATCTTCTTTCGTGTGCTCTCCTGTAACAGAATCAAACCAAGAATCATTGGAACTGGAGTATTTACACCAGATGAAACAAGGGCCAAAAATAGTTTATGTTGAAATAAGGTAATATACCAAAACTTGTCCTATTCTCCTTGGTGATTATAGCAATGAAAATTTGTTTCTCTGCCAGTTATAAGCAGTTGCATATATAGTCTTTGATGTTTCATAATTATAGTTGTTGTACCTTGCTAAAACAAATGATAATCATTGTAGACAGTAGCATATGCAGCCCTTGCTATTCCAAAAATCTGCTACACCTGCAGCAACACATGATAAGAGTTCTTCTGGTAATCAAACGATAGAAGCTTGTGATTTCCTTCTGTCGCACCATGTAATTAAAAGAAAAATAAGTGGTAGCTTACCCTGCTGTCAAATACAACAGTAGAAGTTGTTGATTTCTTCCGTTTCACCGTGTAAAAAAATGGTGAGCACTATAAGCAGCAACACATTTCCTGCTTTTCTGAACAACAAACAATAACTAGTATAAGCAGTATAGTACCTGCCGTTCAGAATCCAAACAAGCTGCTGTTCCTTCTGCTGTATCTTTAAAACACATGATAATCAATGTAACAGCATGAGCAGTTGCTGTTCAGAATATTTAGAAAAAAGGGGACCGTATAGACTTTAAGAGCAGAGATGGTATTACCCTTCTAGCAAGCTGTTGCGTTTTCTTTCTTCTTATCAGCACCAAAATGAATCTTGTTATGATGTGCTATAGTGTGGGAAGCAGAAAAAAATATGGTATATTGAAATAGATTTCGAACCAACAAAAAAACACAATAATGTTAAAATTTATGCACTATGAAACTACATGTGGAACCTAAAAGTATTACAATATAATAGTATATAAACGTAAGAAAATAAGAAGGAATAAAGAAGGAAATAGTAAACGGAAAGTAAGGTTTTTGGTTGGAACAATGAAATACCCCAAACCTTAATATGTTAATTAATTATGTAATTATGATTTTCTAAGGCTAATTAAGTCCTTGGGAATATTGGTGAAGAAAGTAAAGCCAAAAGTAAAAGGAAACGCGTAAAAGACACAAAGCGTAAAAACACGTATTTAAATTATCTTAGGAGGTATATAACCTTAACTAGGGTTAAAAATATATTTTTATACCCTAATTACACACTTAGAACATGTGGGAAAAATTCCCGAAGAAAACGGATCCAAATAATGCGTTAAAACGCTAACGGAGTCTTAAAGCGCGTTTTTCAAGAAAACCCGAAAACGCGACGTTAAATAGTCAAAACCCCGTAAAAATTATAGTTGATTATATAAGTATTAATTAACATTAATGGGAGCTTAATAACCATTAAAATTAAAGAAACGAGAAAAATCCAGAAACGGGCCCGGATTAGTGAATAGTGTAAAAACGGAACTTATGGGGTGTAAATTGTAATAAGAGTAAAATACTCCCCCTCCCTTGTAAAATAAAAATCTGAAATCTTTCCTCTAAGTTTACACGTTTTTCTTTCCCCTCACACACACATTTAAGTTACTTTATTCAAAAAGTAACAAAAAGGTACAAATCACCTTTTCTCTCTTCTCTCTCTTCCATTTCTCTTCTTCTCACGTTTTCTCTTCTTGCTCCATACCTCTCTCTCTATTTTATTTTCATTCCCTTGCAATTTTACAGACCCCCATGGCTGCCCTCCTTCCTCATCTTCCCTTGCTTGCCCAAGATTCATCTATGCTCCAAATCAAAAACTAACCACATATTATTGCTCCCCTCACCTTGGAGATCACTTCTATCTTTTCAAAATCCCAAAATGATGAAGTTGAATTCCATGGGTGCTACCCATTTGAAGAGAAAATCCCATTGCAAGGAGCTAGGTTGCCTCCCCTTTCATCCAAGGTAAGAAAAGCTAAAAGAAAAACTCATTTTTCTCTGCATCTTTGACCTAGCCAATTTTTCCCTCCTAATGCCTTGCCTTATTCTTTTTTTGGAGCATGGATTCAAGTCTCCAATGGTGGGATGAAACCCTCCATTGATTCATGGTTGAAAACCAATTCTAGGGTTTTAAAAGGTAATCCCTTAATTAGTGCTTTAAGCACCTTTCCTTGTGCTAGCTTAACTAATGTGTCTAGGTGATTTTACTTAGCCCATTCCTTATTGAATGTTGGTCTAGAGTGTGGGCAATAACAATTCCATGGCCAAAAATCAAGAGAAGAGAAGGAAGAGGAGTAAAAGAGAAATCTATGAATTTAAGGTAAATAATCTACCTTAATGTATACTCCAATTGCTTTAAAATTTGGGTTGGGAAATTAATTAAATGAACCAAAAATTTGTGTTGGTAGATTGTTTGATTGAGTTGAGAAGAAATGTTAGTTATGTTTATGCATTGTGAAGTAATGCTTGAGATAAGGGTTTTGAAGCCAAGTAATGCAAGAATTTATATTATGTTGAGATTGTTGAGTTGGGAATGAGGTTGTGTGCTGTTAGAACCCACTATGGGTTTGGTTAGTTTGAATTGTGAATGGTTTTTCTTTAGGTGATAAAGATGATTTGGGATGTGTTAGTATAGTAACAAAGTTATGGCGAATTTTCCATAGAAATCTAAGTGAATTAGGTGTTGTTATGAGTTTGGAGGGCCTAAGGCTATCTAAGAGTGGAAAGGAATTTCATTGAGTTAATTAAACACCTTGAAGTGTTGGTTGAAGGAGGATAAGAAGTTGTGCAAAATCTGTAGCAAAATTTGATGTTTTTGGTGGTTTAAAATTCTAGGAAAGAACTTGAGTGTGTAGCTTGTGAAACTAGTGAATGAACTTGGGTATTAGCAGTATAATTGCTTAGGAATGAATGCGATGTGGTCAAATGGTAAGGAGAAGGTTAAATCTGTCATGGGATTGTTTGGAGAATGCAGGGATGTGCATAGTGTGTAGAGAATGAGAAATGAGAGTGTTGAATTGTTGAATTAAGCAAGAGTTGGGTGAAAGTTTGATCAATGATTTGAGGAGGTTTTAAGTGTTTTAAAGGTGTTTAAAACATGTAGAAAACATGTGGAAAGATTAAAGAATGATTAGGTGGGAATTAGAGGTTGAAAAGAGGTCAAAAACTGTCAATTTAAACACCTACAGACATGGTCCGGGTTTGTAAACAAGTACACAAACCCCGACCACCTCAAAAACGTCCCAGAAACTCATTTTAGCATGTGGTCTGGGTTTGTAAACAAGTACATAAACCCGGATCAATGCAAAAACTACACAGAATGTGAATTCCGGAATGTGTTTATAAGTGTTGTAATGATGGGGAAGTAAATGGTAATGGTTTTAGATGATGATTAGGCCTTGTTTGGTGACTTTTAAAGGCCATTAAAAGTATAAACAAGTGTGAGAGTGAATGTGTAAGTTGTGAACTTAAGATCACCTAAATAAGTTAAGGATAACGGGACAACGGGGTTAAGTACGAGAGTAATAGAAGTTTACATACCGTAAGATTTTGTTGTTAGTAGAAACGTTAAAATAATACCAATTGTGCAGAAACTACCCGGGGAGCGTGAGGTGATGCGTTGGAGTAAATCCTCGGGGACACGGTAGAGTAACCCATGGTGTAAGGTATGGTTTTCGTGCAATATGTGTCCTACCGGGTTACACCGGCTTGTATGCCAACTTGATTTTCTGTGAGTTTGCCACCTTGCAAGATAAAGCATGTAATGAGTTTAAAGTAATTCATTTATGTGGCGTATTTAGTTCCGATACTGTTTAACCTCGAATATATGTTAAACCGTAGCTAACCGACCCTAGGATCACATAAGAGATCGGTATTCGGACTTAACATCCCAACCTACGGGAACGTTCTAACTATGGCTATCAGTGCGTTAGTTGTATAATGTGGCTATAAGAGATGTGTGTTGCCCTTTTTTTGAGTATGTCGTTATTTAACGATTGTGGTTGTTCATGTATGTCGAATTGTATGTTACCTCCCTTGTGTGTTTAACTAAGTTTGTAACACCATATGGTGACATGATATGATAAGTTCCATAAGGGAACTTCTAACTAATGTATAATTGGGGGGAGGAATCCGGGTGTCCGGTCGCGCGCGTATGTATAGTTGATATCTATATTTGGTTCAACTCTCTCCCTTGTTCGGTTGTTTTCCTTCTAGGAATTTAATCTCCCACGAGCCTATAGCTGGCTCTCCTACCTGACTATTATTCGGGGCTAGGGGATATGTGTATGGTGTGATCGGGCCTATATTATGGCCGACACATCTAAGTAAAGTAAATGTGTACGGTGTGTTCGGAGCTATATTATATCCGACACATCTTAAGTAAAGTATACGTTCTCTAAGAAGAACAATAAGTTATTATGTTATGAGCTCAACATGAGAATAAAAGTTTCTCTAGGCTCTAATAAGTTGGCTAACCCTCATTTCGGTCCGAGTCCTCACGAGACTCTTCCTGAGCCATATTGTGTGTATGTTAATGTGTGATGCATGTTGTTACGTTGAGTACATTGATCACCAATACCAAACCCCACGTTATTATAAGAAGTAAATATGTGTAACCCAATAGACGGGTAAGTGTTCACCAATAAGAATGGAGCCCTTGAATTAAAAACCCTTATGGTCTAAAGACCAAGTAAAGTGATTTAGTAAACGTTAATGTGTGATACTTGATAACCGTGTTTCTGTGTTGATTACCAGTTGTTTGTAATGTGTGTTTATAGTTTCTCATGCATGATTTAAATATAATCAACCGCATGCTTACACGACAATTAGTTGTGTGTGGCCCGGTAGTATGCGGGCTGCACGATTACCATACCAGCAAAGGTGTTGAGCCCCTTTGGGGGCACCCATTACCTTTCAGGTACAATGGAGCTGGTAGCCGTTCGAGAGTAGGACAGGGTGGCTGATTATGCATGGGTAGTTAATTTAGTTTGATTATGTATTTGTAAGTGGTGTAAGACCGAAGTGTGATATCAGTATCTGAATGTATTAGACTCGGTATAGTTGTAATGTAAGTGTAATTGACTCAGTTTAGTTATGAAGTGGAATTGTAATGTTTAATGCTTGGAAGTCCTGTCCATCAGACCGGTACACTATGTATGTATTAGCCTTGTTAGCTACGTGGGTGGCTAAAGGCGTGTAGCACCCATGGATTAAGTTAAGTGTTGAGTTGTAATTCAACTGCAATCGTTTGTTAAGTATTGTGTTTGTAGTTGGGGTGTTACAAAAAGTGGTATCAGAGCGAAGTATCGCTCTGATGAGAGGAAATACCGAGCTTAGGAAGTACCGAGTTAGGAGTTTAAGACTTTGGGTTAAGGGTTGAGTGATAGCATGAGAGATACGCTAGTTACGCATTCCCCGTGTGTACGGGATACCTACAACATCCTTCATGCCCTCCACAACCCCCGTTTTATAACTCGGGAAAGAACGCCAGAGAGATGAAAGTCCCCTCATACTCGGGAAACCCGATCTGGTCGTTATTAAGTATTTCTGTAAGAACGGGGAACCGGTCGTACGATAGATTCCAAGAACGGGAAATCCCGGAGACGGTCCCCGTCTGAACGACGTTAACAGCACTTAATAGCGGAGAATTGAAGAATCCTATGCATAGGAGAATGGAATTTCCGGAAGCATGGGTCGACATGCTTAGCAGTCGAGAGAACCACGACTGACCATCAAGAAGGAATGCGCTAACCGTACAATGAAGCAGAAAGGTGAAGTAATGAGACCCTAGACACATGTCTACAGGACCAAAAAAAAATGTTAGATAATACCTCCAATGGTATACTAACCGACTAAGGAAATGGGCAAGGTTGGATAACTCCAAACCTACAACACCAAAGAGGATGTAATACCCGATTATCATAGTTTAGACAACTATGGGAGTATTTATGAAGCATACATTAATAGGACTACTAAGTAGTGCCTAAATAAGAACCCAGCCTCGATAACCACAGTAAAGTGTGGAGACGGGCGATAAGGAATGACACAAAGCTAAACGTATAGGGGCCTCTGAGAATGGAGAGTTACCTTAGTTAACGACTACCATGTCAAGACCAATGAGAGTCGCTCAGAAGATTTACTATCAAGACTGTAAGATCAAAGTAAGGGCCGACAAGGCTACCGAATACGGTACAGGCAGAAATAATACCGCAACCAGTATGTGTTGAACCGATAGCCAGCCTGCATGGCGCACTTGCCATGGCAAGTGCTGCTATAGCCACTAGTAGAAAAAATGTTTTTAACCACGGTTATTTTGCCTATATACAACGGTTAGGAACCGTGGTTTATGCTCACGTCGCATATAGAAAATTGCCTATATACCACGATTTAAAACCGTCGTTTAAATGTAGACTATATACCATGGTTTACTATGACCGTTGTTTAAGACCGTTTTTGGACGCGGTCCTCACCGATTTTAAACGACGGTTAAGGTGAGAACCGTGGTATAAAGTACCTTTTATACGATGGTTAGTTTCAAAACCGTGGTATATAATGTATAAAATCAACGAATAAACCACGGTTATACATATAACCGTGGTTTATAGTCTATGAACTTTTTTTCAAAATCGCCGATGATTTAGAAGCGCCGCTTCGCAGATCTCAAACAGAGCACATAAGAGAATGAAAAGGCTAGAACATGTATTTTCCTTGTTTGCGATTTAGGGTTGCAAAATAATGAGTGAAGAATGGAGGCGTAGTATGTTCCTTGTTCGCGGTGGGTTGCAAAATTACAGTGAAGTTGAAGAGAATGAAGAATGGAGGCGTAGGCCATGTTCCTTGTTTGCCAGTTATGGTTGCGAAAATTATAGTGAGCGGAGATGAGGCAGAGCATGTGTTCCTTGTTCGCAAGTGTAAGCTGCAAAAATTACCAAAAAACAAGAGAATGAGTGAGGACGGAGCATGGTCTTTGTTCGCGATTTAGGGTTGCAAAAATTACCGTGAGCTAGGTTGAAGAGAATGAAGAAGAGTTGCAGAGCATGTTCGTCGGTTTGGGTTCCAAAATTACCGTGAGGTTGAAGAGAATGAAGAAGAGTTGCAGAGCATGTTCGTCGCTTTGGGTTCCCAAATTACCGTGAGATTGAAGAGAATGAAGAAGAAGAGTGCTTCGTCGGTTTGGGTTCCAAAATTACCGGGAGATATATAAGAGAAAGAGAGAAAGCGCCGCGTTAAATTTCGGCCGAAAATTAAAATTCCCGCCTAGACTATCTACCACGGTTGATCAAAAAACCGTGGTTTAATATAGTAAGATGTACATTATAAATGACTGTTGCCTAGGAACCGTGGTATATAGGTACCCTATATACGACGGTTCTCCAAAAACCGTGGTATATGCACTCTGGCGTGTACTATATACCACGATTGCCCTGAAAACCGTGGTATACAAGTAACCTATATACGACGGTTCTCCAAAAACCGTGGTATATGCACTCTGGTATGCACCTTAAATGACGGTTGCTATGAAAACTGTGGTTTATAAACTTTAAACCACGGTTTTCCATTTAACAATGGTTTAAACGCCGTCATTAAAAATCCTTTTTCTACTAGTGAGGGGGGCTATTCGGGAAGATTTTAATGACTAGGAAGTACTTGGTGAAGTACCATGATGGTGACTGAAGTAATTATGGAATCACGAATCCTCAGAACTTGAATACTGACTGAAACCTTGGAAGGGCTTAACAACTTAACCCTTGTATTTAAGAATATACCAGTCAGCAAGAAGCTAGACTCGGTCAAGGCGAGAAGACATTTGAAATACCATGAAGATTTTCTTTTAAACCTAACTTTTCTTTCACACTCATATTTATTTCAAACCCTCTTTCAAAACCAAAATTTTCTTCCAAACTAATGTTTATTTCAAGCCTTCTTTTCAGCCCAAATTTTTCTCAACTTCAGATTTTCTTTAAAACCAAAACCAGAAAACCTATACGGGCCTCAGCGCCACACAGTAGTTAAGTTATACCTAGTTCAATTCGAACAACCTTAGAACAATACTACAACCCGAGGGAAGGAATCCAGTTCATACTAAATACAGACAGTGGATAATTTTCTTTGATTAAGTTCGGGAAGCACCAAACGTGCATTGTCATAGGACGATATAAGAGGAGTTGACAGCAGAATACTCCACTTAGGCGTGTGACGAACACTACGAGTGTACAAAAACAAAATGTGGGACGATCGCACTCCGAAGGAGCTTGCGGGTCTGACAGACCTACTTATAGGTTAGTCGGGTAAGTAGCAATGTATCAGTAGGATACCCCACATATGTATACGTGTGGGGTACGGAACACGGGGAGTAGTCGACTCCATACTGCGGTCAGCAGTGCAAATTCAGACCAGAGCAACCGATTACCGTGAATGATTGAAGTGAAAGGACTCAATTAAGTTAAGGAGACTAAAGGAATTAGTGAATTCGTTGCAAGAAAATGCTTAAGATTCAGGAAATGCGAAGTGAAGACATAGCATATGTCTCAAGAATCACAAAGGATAAACATGATAGCTGGAATGAACACCCAGCCTATACATAGTAAGGAAAATGCCCAACATGGGTACGTGAATGTCCAATGAACGGGATAGAATTCCCTGACAATCACCAAGGGGAAATCCACCTAACAGGGGATACCCTAAATTGCCAAGGGAGCGAACTGATATCACCTAAATGTAACACCCCTCATAAACAAATGCGTAATAGTCACTCACGTTAACAGAAAGTAAAACGTCTCACAGCGGAAAAATAAACAACGACATTAAACTCACTCGGGTGTCACCTGCCATTACTCGCCCACGCGAGTAACGAAGCAGTAATTAAATTCAACGCTAAACAACATTACTACTCAACCGCAGTGACGACGAGATATCTCCTATACATCATGCTAAGTCCATATCCATAACAGTCGACAAGTGAGCATCTATCCAAATCCCACATGAATACAACCGTATTGTTATACCTCTACAGGCTGATGTCGTTATACACTAAATTTCTTACGCAATAACTAAAGTAACCCTAGCTACCCTGTTCCCGCACTTCTGCTTCAACGAAGATCAACAACCTGCACAATAAGTGTAGTCTCAGCGATAGACACTGAGTATGCCGGATCTGGACCCTATTGGTCACTTGCCATTTTTAACCGTCTTGATAATAGATTGATTTCATGCTTTGTGATTTTACAGATATAATAAATACTGTAACAACACACATGATTATATAACCATTCGTCCAATCCAAACAGTCATGTACAAATATACACATCACAATCACACATCATACAATACGGCAGCATTAGTAAATCGTACGTCGTATTTTATCATCATCATGTATTACAACATTCGCCCCCCCGGGCCCTCACATATCATTTGTTTTAGTTAGCACCGTCGGGCGTCAATTAGGACAACCCGAAATATATTCACTTGGACAGTAGTCCCTCGTACACATAAGGTGCTCACTGCCCTGATCATCCGAAGACTCTAGGACTATTTCATTTTGCCTTTGTAAAGGCGTCCATTTAGGTGGCCAAGGGCCTGGTGCCAACGGTAGCACACTCCGCCTGACGATCTATCTAGGTTCGTTCAGGATTAACTAGGGTAAACCCGATACGGGATAACTTAAGAGATCTCTACGCGCGACCAGCAGCCAGTGACTGTCTGGATTAAGGTACATCATCACATTCGTTCACACTGCACTGTTAACTTCGTTAGTTAGATAGTCAGTTACAGTTTTAGTCATGGAGTACATCACTTAATTTGTTGGCTGCCCTATGGGTCTTACGCATGCCTAGAATTATTCTAGGTAGTATTCACGTTCGAGTCAAAGCTCTAGAGACTGACAATGTCGTGTCCCATTCCTAAGTGTTTTACATAGGTTTTAACTACATACTTGTAATATTTAACGTATTAGGTCAGGTAACGGAGGTCACAATCACACATTTCGCATATGTAGTTTTGTATAAGTCGATCTATAGTCGACGTAGTATTAGTCCCGTAGGACGTTCGTGCATAAATAAATAATGCAGTAAACATAGCTACCCATCACACACATAAATCACATACATACATTCACACAAGTTATTTATCAAACAAATCCGAGCCCGAGGAATTCCTCAGGACAACTCGGATCAAACCCCTTTACATACCGTACACCGTGTCGAGGTCGCGTAGTGTAGACCACTAAGCTTTCTCGAGCGCGCACGTCTAACAGGCGATCTAACAATACGAAGAACGCTATATGTCAATCTACATGACAGTATGATTCGGTATTTCCGAATAATGTCTGTAATCCCGGTACTACGCCCCCAGATTTTCAACTGTTACTAGTTAACGTATAGTTATCTTAAAAATTCCTTACTTGCAGTAAGTATTAATATTCGGTTTAACATAGACGTCGGTTTTTATTCAAACGTCGTGGTTAACGGTTTCAAACGTAAGAATTGTACTTTCCCATCCCGTCATATTTATAAGCGTCACACTGAACACGAATTCGTTCGTTCTCATATAATTAATTCAATCGTCCTAACGCATGCATAGGTATGTGTTATAACCTATAGTTGCATGCACAGTTATATTTTATAACCCTTAATTGCATGCGTTCCATGCAACGTTACTTTATAAGTATGATAGTTTATTATTCTAGATACACCTTACGTTACACACCTTCTTATTCATTTACAAGCTGTGTTCATTCAAACCTTATGCCATTATGGTATACAATAATACTTATAAGTTGACATTTTTTATTTACTACTATATGGTCTGTAAACCATGTTATATATGCATGTCACTTGCGCCAATATACATATGTGTATATATATATACTTTGTTTCCTTAAAGAAATAAGAAACTTTATATTATGTACATGTTATTCCTTGTACAAGGTTTATTTAAACCATTCCAATCATATATTAACCATAGTATTTATGTCATTGTATAATATAGTTTATATCTTCATTCTTGATGTATAATGTACATATGAATGTGCTAGTAAGATAGTTTTAATAAACTATAGTTTTGGCCAGTCGATATTATTTAGTGTTACATTTATATCATGATACCATATAGTATGGTATTTTATATGTCATTTAACTTTATAACGTATAGTTGACAAATACATATATGTACCGAAAATGGTGTATACGTATAATACACTCATACTTCTTTATTCCCTTAATTTTCATTAGTCACAATATCCCCACATAATTTAATACCATGTTATAAATACTTCATTTTATAACATCAAAACTTTGTAATAAGATGTAATCTATAGTTTGGTAATATTTCCCTTTTATTGCCGAATAAGCATGTATTTATTATTTCATTTCCTTTCAGCCCCACACTTTATAATTACTACAATTCCACCACTTATTTTGTAACACTTTTTCATAACATGTGTTATATCCTCCAACATTATAATATTTATAACATATGGTTTTCATATGTTATTTCTTATATATTACCGAACAGCCCTTTGCCGTTTGGTATATATTTTTCCAGTAACATAATTTTTTCCTTATTACACATTGGCCACATATATTATGACAAGTTATACATATAGGTTATACTATATAGTCTTAGTATCTGTTACTCATATAACCATAGTTTTATTATGTTCATTTCAAACAGCCCCCTTCTGTTTTTGAAATCCTTTTCCTTCCACACATCATTTTCCTTATTTACATTTTGACCCCATTTTATATTATATACTTTCACATGTCACAAAAACCATATATTATACACTTTTATCAATATAGCCTTTTATATACTTCCAAAAATTCCTAAATTTTATACTTAGGATATAAATCACTATATTAACCAAACTACATCTAAACTTTTCGGTAATTCCATTGTATACCCCGAATTTTTTCATAAATTCCACATTTCACTTATAATGTTAATATAAGTTCATAAATTAATTATTTATGACATTAAATTTGGTCAAGGCTTTTATTTTGGTCAATGTTGACCCAAACTATTTCGGTAATATATATTTGTTCTAAATTCATTTTAAATCCATTTTTAACTTAACATAGCAATTAAATTAAATGGCCTAAAATGCTAGGCCTCACTACATTAATTTACATTGGATAAAATTATACATAAATGATTTAATTATTTCCTATGACATTATATGTCACCTAAACCTTGTGTTATCAACTAAAAATGTTATGGATCATTATAATATATAGTTAAGTCGTTTAAGACCATGTTTGGTCTCGGCTTCTATTACCATAGCCCAACATTTTCGTAAATCATGTTTTTGACCCATACTATTTTTCTTGACCTTATAGGTCATTAATACTCCAACTAAACAATCAAAATGTTATTAAACATGTTAATACACAATTAAGCCATTTCCCTTTATGTAAACCCACGGCCGTTACTTACATGTAACAAAATTTCATAAAAACCACATTAAATCACATGGTAAGTATTACTTACCTAGTTCTTTGATTTCCAAAGCTCCCAAGCACACCAAACAGCAACTAGCACCCTTGGTCTAATTTTAACGCAGCATTTAAATTAGATAGTTTTTTTTAAATGCTAAACCTTTAAGCTTAATCCATGTACATCTTTAGCGATTTCAAACACTCACTTTGGCTATGGTTTGATCTCGGTTCAGTATGCATTTTGTGGAGTATGCTTCCATAGTTCCATCACCACCTCGGCAGCATTTATGCCAAGAAAACAAGGGCATTAGGCTTATAACATATCCATCATTTTTAAGGGATAAAATGAGCTCATTAACATGGGTTTTTACCTTGCTAAGTTGCTGTTACAGGAGGCCGTTCACGCCTGATTTTCAGAGACATGGCAAGATGTTAAACACCACTCATAGCATAGTATAAAATCGGTAGAATCAGTAAGGGATGGTGGTAGTTTTTTTTTTGTTACCGACAAGGTGCTAGAATGAAACTTCTTGGTTTCGACCGTGCTAGGCCATCAAGGCATGAGTGCTTCAGCTAGTTTTCAACTGAGAATAACAAGGGAGTAAGCTAGGGAAGGTGAGCAAAATGACCGGAAATGAAGGAGGAGGTGATAGTCAAGTTTAAGGCGTTTTTATACCTTAAGAACCTGGTAAGATTCCTTCTCTTCTTCTTCTGTTTTTCAACCGGGAATGAGTCCAACTTCCAGTTCCAAGCCACAACAATAATCTAGCTAAAGAGGAATCCACTCATGAAGATAGCTGCTTGCTCGAGGTTTGGCATGGAGAAGATGGGTCATGAGCTTGCTGACTCCTCTCGATCTTAGCTGCTGATAAGGAGGAAAGAAGAGAAGACTTTAGCTCGCTGGGCCAAGAATGGACAGGAGGTAACAGCCATGGAAGATAGGAGCTAGTCTCGGTTCTGTAACAGCAAGGAGGAGGGGAGTTAGTCTCGGTTCTAGCTCGTAATGTAGCAGCCATGGAAGATGGGGAAAACTCTCGGTTCTATAGCTGGAGATCTTGGCTAAGGAAGCTGGGTATACTCACGGTCTTCTCTGGAGCAGCAAGGGGGTTGGTGAGTTCCTCTGTTTTCTGTACGTGAAGAGGGCATAGTAAAGAGTTTGTAGAGCTGGGAAAACTTAGAAAAAGGATCGGTATGTAGTAGTAGAGTTAGGCTAGTTTTATACAGGTTTTTACCGCAAGAGAGTGAGGGAACTTGCTTCCCTTTTCATCTCCTGATCTCATCCGAGGAACAACACTACTTCCAGCACCATTTTAAGTTGTTTTACTGGGTAAAAATGGAGGTTGTTTGGCTCATTGAATTGAGGAGAGTAAGAGGAGAAGAATGGGTATTTTTTTGAGTCTAAAACACTCACATACTACAGGTAGTAGCAGTCATAGAAGTTGGGTATGCTCACGTTTTTTTCTTACCGAGAAGGATGCAAATGAGGTTCTAGACATGAGTATTGCTACTGCATGAGATGGGATGATTTCTCCTCTCTGTTTTGTACGTGGAGAAGCAAGGAGAAGAAGCTCATTGGAGCTGGGAATTTTTATCGACTTCCTTTTCTGGAACAGCAAAAACAAAACTGAGAACACCCTCGGTTCGCTTCTCTGGAACAACAAAGTGAAACTGAGAATACTCTCAGTTCTCTTCTCTGTAACAACAAAATGGAATTGAAATTACTCTCGGTTCTGGAATAGAAATGGAGAAGGCTGGGATAGACACTCGGTTAGGGAGCAGCATGGGATGAGGTTGGTTTTACGTGGGAAAAAGAAAAGCAAGGTACCGAGATGAGGAAAGAAAAAGAAACCGGTTGTGAGAGTGGTAGTAGGTGCGGTCAAGGTGGGGAGTTCCCCAAACTGAAATGGTCCCCTTACCCTGCTGGCATTGTCGGCCAAGATAGGTAGAATTAGGTAGATTTGTTTTAGTTGTTACCTACTACTTTATCGGTGGCTCTTGTTATTTTTTGTAGATGTTCAGCACAGCTAACCGACGAGGATGACATAGCAGACCATGCGGTAATGGTCAAGTTGGAAAAGGTAAGTATTAGTTTAGTAATATGTAAAAGTGTACCAATTTGCTTCATAGAGTAGCTTGATGTGTCATATTTATTTTGTTTTGTAACTGGCCACACACCAACGGAAAACCATCCTTACTAATCGGTAGTTCAGACATGGAGTTCGGGGCAGTTTAGTAGTAAGGTATTAGTTCAGTATGGAATACGTAAGTAACTTTGCTACTTGTAATAATTCGTTGTAGTTTATTACCGAATTCGAGCACAGCTCAACTGGTTAAGTCTTCGGGAATGGTACGAAAGGTCTCGGGTTCAAATCCCGTCTAGAGCATGTTTGCTCCTTTTTTTGTTTCAGCCTTCTTTATGCTTGTTCCTTGTATATGTGCGACTGTATTAATATGTTGCGTTTTTAGTTGTATATACATATATATAAGCGGTTATTTTGTTATGTCACGTTATTAATTATACCTATATATGAATACGACTATTTTATTTGTCGTGTTTTAGCTATATGTACCTATGCGACTATATTGTCATGTCGCATTTTTAGTTATACGTACAACGTTATAATATTGTAACGTTGTGTATATGTACATATATATGTACGTGACCGAATTAATATGTAACGTCGTCATATTTTCGGACATGTATATGCTCGTACAAAATTTAATTGTTCGTTTGCTCACAAGTCGTTACATGCTCATAATAATGTACGCATTCCCCTTAATTAAACCTTACTCCATAAGGTTTTATATGCTTAATTATTTAGGCCATAATTTAATTGGTTATATGTCCAATCCATATTTAAATAAGTAGGGGTATTTCAATCTACCCCCCTTAAAAAGACTTCGTCCCGAAGTCGCTTTGTTCAAATAGGTGTGTTAACAACTGCCTGTATGATCCCATAATGTATATCTATGTGATATATCATTTACACCCATCGTGTTGTGCTAATACCGCACATAGCCCTCAATTGTGGCGTTAATCAAACATATATGGATATAGGCGATCCATCAGCACCATCATTTCCTATCAGTTCTACTAACCCTGACAACCTCCCCGAGGTGTCCATACTATAACATCATTCCACATTCAGTACTTAATGATTCATTTTGTATCTAGGTGATACCATATGTAATCAATCTATAAGATAATATGAATATACATATCACAATTTTCATAAAAAAAAGTACTACACACATGGATGTAAACACATCGTTCCAAATAAGTACTTCATAAGACATATACATACAAGTGCACAGCACACGCAAACAATCAACAACGTACGCCCCGCGTACCTAACAACACCAACAAAATGAGCAAACAATAGCAATAAACATGTATGCCCCGCATACTACCAGTTTACTGTATACCTCACATTCGAAACAACAAGCAACAAACATCGTATGCCCCGCATACCAACAAACATACCAACAAACCACTGTATGCCCCGCATACTACCAGTTTAATGTATACCTCGCATTCGAAACAACAAGCAACAAACATCGTATGCCCCGCATACCAACAAACATACCAACAAACCACTGTATGCCCCGCATACGAAACAGCAAAAATCAGTGCAAACATGTGCGCAGCCAAGAGGCTCTACCCCCCTTAAAAAGGGTTACGCCCCCGTACCCCACAAGTATTCAACAGCCGCTCCACAAGGAGCGCTGGATACTTGGCTCTCATGGAGTTTTCTAACTCTCATGTGGTATCTCCCACCTTTGGAGTAGATTATCCTCATATTATAGAGACGGGTATGACTCTAGCCCCTCCGGGCTCTAAAACATGTAAAGGGTGAGACACGTGTTTGTGCTCTCTCCCGAATTCGTCCTAATGGGCCCACTCGCTCCGTACAGAGGTGTAGATCCATGAACATAGGTTCAGTTGATTCCTTGTATTGTCGTATATCCCATCGTTAGGATTACTAGCATCTTCGCGTATCTTCTCTCATTGACTTCCAACTTGAGTTGTCATAAGACATTGACTATTTTTAGTATTTAGTGCTCTTTACACCTTTCTTGGTAATACCGAGACGTATGAGTCTTGATGTCTACTTAGATGAAGATTGTCATCCATGTCTCCTGGTGGTTTTGTTCCGGAGTAACACATTGTTCGTGTTGGTATATATTATATTTTCTTCCCGTGTGTCGGGTTAGCAACAACGTTGGTATCGTTCTTCCTGCTTCCTGCCGGGGAAATTCATATGTTGTGCTCGTATTAGAGCTCTGCAACTTCATCTTCCATTTCACATTATTCTCTGCGAGTTTTACTCGTCTAAGTTCGCACACATATTTATTATTGATAACTGTTCGTATTTGTTGCTTCCGCGTGCACCACATTTCAGTCGATTCGACAGTTTGTTAGTCATTATAACGTTTATGATCTTGTTAAGGCATCTGCTAGTATACTAGCATTGTTCGTAGTTATGCGTTTAAGTTCACTTCATTTGGTAGATTCCTCTAGATTGCAAGAACTTGCATGATCCTTGTGAGGGTTCTACGTATTCTTCGTCCATACTGTGGTTTCCTGTTTCTGTCAACAGCCTCGTCATCTTCGAAGGGTCTCCTTGTCTTCACTGTGTATCATCTGCTACTCTGTATCGTAGGTTCCTGGTTCCTCTAGCCCGTTGGTTGATTTACGGTTCTTCTCGTCCATTTCGAGGTAATCTGCATCACTGTCCGTAGCACGGAGTTGACTACTTCTCGTGTTCCTAACACTACTTGTCTACATGCATGGGGTACCATACTGATACATTACTACTTACCTGACTAACCTATAAATAAGTCTGTTAGGCCCACATGCTCCTATCGGAGTGCGGTCGTCCCATGTCAAGTTTAGTAAACTGGTAGCGTCTGTCACACGACTGTTGTGAAGTATTCTATTGTCAATCTCCCTTTTGATGGTGTCTTTGTTGTAGTTTGATGTTGATTGGTCCGCAATGTCGGTTATCTTGTCGTAGGTGCTAATGTTCTAGTAGTATGGTGGTAAGGTGGTTGTTTGAAACATTATTTTTGTTCCCTGGATCATGTCCTAGTATACACTAGAGGTAGCACTTGGTTGTTAACCAGTTAAAAGTTAGATGCTGGTTCGTCTGTATGGCTGCAATCGATCAATGTAATGTTCGTGCTGAGCTAGCAATGTCAGTTCTCCTATCTCGATCTCCATGAGATATAATAATGCTTTCCTCCAGGTTTAATCATTATCATTTCTTACCTATGTCCCGATACGGCGTAGGGTAAGTTCTCATACTTGGGTATTATATGCGTTCCCTCTTCCGTTTAATTGGGTGTATTGTCGATTGCATGATTGTTTGAGCAATTTGGCTCTTCACTTTCCAACCATTCTCATTGATGGTACTGCATCCACAATGGGTATGCCATTTCTCATAAGATTAGGTTTGTCCATTAGGACTAAAATTTATCACTATTAGTGACTAGCATTACATGCTTGATATACTCCTGGTATTCACTAGTAAGCAATGTCTTTGTTGTTACTTATTGTTTAGTGCTAGTTACTTGTAACTGTAGTTATTTGTATTTCAAGTGTGCGGTTTGGCTCCTGTTAGTAAATCATGATTGTTATTCCCATTGGTTACGGTATGTACCGTAGCTCTCTTACTTCATTATATTAACTTTGACTTTGTTATGTTATTCATATGCCTCGAAAGGTAATGGAGTCGGTGTTGCCAGTCTCCTGGGCTCATGCCCTTTATTTGTACATTAGGTACTGTCCATTTGCGCTATGTAGTGTTTGGTTTGAGTGTTTCGTATATCTATTTAGTTGTTTGCCATTGTTAATTTTATGAATTCATTCGTCATTGACAATCGTCACAATAATATCCAACATGTTTTTCACATATTGATAGTTATCATTTTACATGGCGGTAGCCATTCTTCCATTTAGAACTCGTCTTGTAATAAGTATGGTTTGATTATGCGCATAGAACTTAATCTTGACGTTAGTTCGTTTTTTTGTTGTACATAACCGTATATGGCACTCCTTGGTAAAGGTAGTGCTCAGAGGTGGTTATTATTCATGCGTTCAGTGTTGATTCGCATTCATTGTTGCGAATGCTATTGGTAATAGCCGTATTACGGTAGAAATGTTTCTTTTTATTTTTGGTCCATCTGTGGACTGATGCTTTTTACTAATTCTTTGGTGTTCATCACAGGGAATATCGATCCACACATTGGTAGTGTGTTTTGTTGGTACTGGTTGCGATACAATTGTATTCACTCCATAATTTAATTTTGTATGATTTAATTATATACAACGTATACTGTTAGTTACAAGCCTTCTTATTTATTGCTAAGTTGTTGCTAGTCGTTTGTAACTAGTATACTGTTGTTTTGTTTATCCTGACTGTAATTAATTTTGGCAACTTGTGAAGAGTCTCAGGAGTCATACGACTCTGGTGTGACAGTACCAGTGTTGAACTATCCTTCCACCCAATTCGTGGTTGGTTTCCTTTGATCCCCGGGAATCAGGTTTCACCGCCCACTTCCAATTCGGCATTGAATGGTTTGATAATTAAATACGTTATCTTGGCTCTTAGCCTATGTCATTTGATTCGTTCTCGTTTAGTAGTTATAGTTTGTTATGGGCTGGTGTGCCCTTTTTATTGCGTTAGTCGGACTCGTCGGTCCCTTCAGAGGTTGTAGGCCTCGTATCTTAGTGGTTTATTGCCACAATTGTAGTTCTGTAGTTTATATTAAAGGTGTACCAATTGTTTGGTGATTATTAGTAGCATGGTGTCGTACCATAGGTCTACACAGTTTACAGTATTCGTTTGTAACGATATTGCAGTGGTAACTGCAGTGGTAATTGTTTGCAGCACTTGCAGTAGCAAGTGCGCGGGGTAGACAAAATTATTGGTACATTGTTTAAATCTGCGCTTGCAGTGGCAAGCGCACCATGCAAGTAGAGTTGTTGGTTCCCGACTTTGTCTTACTGCTGCGTTGGTTGTTTAAGTACCATTAGAATGATTGTTCATGAAAAAGACGTATTTGAATTGGAAAGTTTTCCTAACCACATTGTCACCCAAATATCCAAGTCCTTCCCCGTAACAAATTCTCAAGAGCGTATACGCTCGAAATTTGTTTCTCCACGGTGTCGTCATGACAGCTTCTAGCGTACGCTGTGTCGTGTGTACACAGGATTAGGATTGGAGTTGAACATAACAGGACGGTTGCTTACAAACTTTCTCCATGGATCAATATAATCTCTTTTTACAGTTTGGTGACACGATACAACGGTACGGTGGTTAAAGGTCCCCAATTACGGGAGCGGTCTCGTAGAGCTCATGGCGCTCCCGGTCCACGTGCCCTGTTGTCTTGGGTGATCCTTTCCTCGATGTTACGATAATGGTCGTATCGCCTCTGGTGGTGTCTCTGCTACACGCTTGGTTTGTTAAGGGTTGGTATGATACGAGGTTGTATAATGTTACAGGAGCAGGATTATTCCTTCGCTGCGAGAGTGTTTAGACGTCCGTGGCTTGGTAGCCTCTTCCCTATTTTCGGGGATTTTTGTAACACCCCTCTCCATAATCACGATATAATCCCTCACGTAGCAATAATTAAAAACGTCTCACAGCGGAAATAAATAACAATTACAAAACTCACTCGGGTGTCACCGGCCATTACTCGCCCATGCGAGCAACGTAGCCAACCTACAACCAACTTTCCAAAATAAACAAACTGCTAACCGCAGTGATAACGAGAAACTCCTATACATCATACTAATTCCACAAAACATAAGCATCGACAAGTGAGCATCTACCCAATCCTGAAGATACACAACCTTACCATAAGACCATACACCATCTTCATTTCTATACAACATCTCCAATTACCCTGTTCCTGCTCTTCAGCTCCGACAATGATCATCAACCTGAAATGGTGTAGTATCAGCGATAGACGCTGAGTATGCCGGGCCTGGACCCTAATGGTCACTTGTCATTTTAACCATCTTATTATTAGATTGGTTTCATGCTTTTCCTTTTTACAGTTATAATCAAAACTGAAGCATAAATGTATAATATACATAATCAACCATCCAAATATTCATAAACATTAATCATCCATCCAAACCAAACATTCATAGAATATTTCAAACAACATTTGTATACCGAACGTATCGAGCAATAACAACAATATTTTGTACAATGTACAATCGCCGTAGTGTTCACCATCCACTGTCAATTTATTTTAGTTTGGCTTTCAAGCCCCATCCATATGTACAATGTACATTCGCTGTGGCGTACAGTTCCCATAGTTAATTTACCTTAGCCTTGTAGGCTCCATCCAACCATGTTTAATTAATGTCAGTAGGGCGTCATGTTAGGACAACCCGATAACCTCACCATGGACAGTAGTCCCCCGTACACACAAAGGTGCTCATTTCGCCAGAGGTCCGGAGGCCCCTGACTCACTTATGTCTCGTAAGACGTCCATAAAAAGGCCGTAGCCACCTGATCCACAAACCTATTTGGGTTCGTTGGATATAACCTGGAGCGGAATCCAATTAGGAAACCCCTCAGTGATCACAAATGCGCAACCAAGTAGTTCGTAAACTACCGGGATTCCTCACCTCAATCTCATACCATCACTCTCATAATGTTTAAGATCTGCTCTTAGTCTTATGGAGAATATATTTATTAACCAGCGGCCCAATGGGTCTCGCATACCTAGAAGTCATCTAGGTTATACTTATGTTAGAGATCCATGCTCTAGAGACCGACAATGTCGTGACTCGTCCCTAAGTGTTTTACTTAGGTTACTATATACTCAATATTAATATCATGGTATTATATCAAGTAACCGTCATGTCATCACAACGCATATGTATGTTTATATAAGTCGATCTATAGTCGACGTAGTGTTAGTCCCGTAGGACGCTCGTGCATAAATAATTAATGCAGTAGCACACAATCACATATATGTATCCACACATATAACACACAAGTTATATCAACCAAATCCGAGCCCAAGGAGCAACCTTAGGTCAACTCGGCAAACCCCTTTACATACCGTTCACCCTGACAGTATTACGGTGGAGTATGAATCAGCAAGATCCTATGCTCCGTGTAGTCCGCTAGCTCGTCAAGCGTCCTTGTCAGAAGTATACACTAAACGGTAATACAAACTATAAGTCAGTCTCCATGACTAACTACATCCGGTATTTCCGAATAATAAGTAACCCCGACAGTTCACCCCTGTTTGCTACAGTTTTGTTACGGGTTTCTCCAAAACAGTCGGCTTGTTACTTAAAACTCAAACGTCATAACACTTTAACTGCTAAGTTTAATTCGTTGTATTTCTTTTAACCTTATCCACCTTCTAGTTTAGGTACATAACCTATAGTTGCATGTATGCATGCATGATTATATTATATTGTACTATTTTTTTCCATATTGTATTATTTTCCCACCATTCCTTATTATGCCATTTATTTTATAATTCATTATCTTTAGCAAATAGTATTTGCATCCCAAAAACTCATAACATATAATTGTAACTATATATATTTTTTTAATTAACCACCACCATTAAATCATACGGTTTCCAACCAAAATATATGTCCACCTTATATACATTATCCTTGTGTATGTATATATATATTTTTTTTTACCACGTAGGTAATTCCCATGAGTTTGATAAACTCTTATATTTTATGTTACTTTTTATCATCTTTATTAGATGATTTTTTTCTCATTAGTTGTATCATATTGTACGACCTATATTAAGATTATTATCCTAACATGAGTAACATTTCACGTTGTACATTTACAATCCTAAGGTTATTACATAAGTACCTTAGTTATAAATCCCATTTATTTATAGTTTGTCACACTATTTTATGTGAGTACCCTTCCTTATATTAATTCCATCTAAACCACCTTAATACCTTTAATTGTCATAACATTTATGACATTGTAGACCATAGTCTAAAATTCATTTTCCAACTCTTATTAATTCGTATAGCCCCCGAATTTATTTAAATTCTCTTTTGACCACATAACATATTATGTAATGTTATACCAAAATACTAATACCATTAGATATGATATTTTTATTTCTTTTAACTTATAACCTATAGTTTTTATAAAAAAACTATTGTATATTGCCTCGTAGGCATATATTAAACCTTATACTTTTCCTTAAACCATAATTTCCTTTATTTACAAAATCACCCCTTTCTTTTCACCATGTTATATATTCCATTCAATATAACATTTCTAACTTATAAAAGAGTATAACCTATGGTTATCTTTCATAAATTCCGAATAGACCTCAATATACATTTTATATTGTCATTAGGCCCAATTTATAACATATAGTTTGATAATATCTGTAAAACTATATTATACATATATCTCAACAAATACTCTTATATAATTCTAAAAATCTCCAAATTCCACAAAGGGTTATAAAATCCTTATTAACCCATATACTCTTGGTATTTACCATTCCACCATCTATTTTTCTCCAAAGTGTCATAATGACATAATAACTATATATTATACATATAGTTTATTTTAATTCCAAAAACAACCCATTAAATTCCTAAAAATTCCTAATAGCCCATGGGTGTTTAAAATACCATTGTACACCCTTATTTTTGGTAATAACATATTTACCACATATGTTATAAAAATATTACCATAAAATACATAGCTTATTATAAAACCTTAAATAAGTTATCTAACTTATTTATTTTGGTCAAAACCTAGTATATGGTCAAGGTTGACCTCCTTAATATTTCCTTGACCATTAATTCCTAGTAATTACGGTTTGCACCCAAACTTTCTAGAAATTACCATTTAACCCCAAAACTTTATAATATCTTATAAACTTTATTTTAACTCCTTTTTACCTCTAATTTCCGGCCTTATTATTCTAAAGCCCTCAAATTTAATTTAATTACACCTAAGACCCCATTTCATTTCGGTAATAATTATATATCACCTAAACTTAAATAAAAGCTTGTAAATGCTAAATAAAATGGCCTAAAATACATGGCCTTATTACAAACATTGGCTTGCAAAATAAATTACACATAAATGTCCCAAAATACATATACAATTTCGGCCTCACCATAGATTCTTTGTTTAATTACCAAACTTCCACATAATGTCTTAAATTTGACAATTATGCTTGTTTAATTAGTATAAATATTAAACAATTCTAAAACATTTTAAGGTCAAACAAGACCTTGTTTTTCTCCTTCACTCACGGCAATTGGTATACACATACTTAAAACTTGTGAGGTTAAGTATCAAGTTAAGTTTTAATGATTTATACCTTGATTTAGCTTAGGTAAAGCCTTTTTGGTTCGCACACCTGAGTAGAAATTCTCCACAGCTTTTTACATGTTTTCAAACAAACAGGTCTAGTTAGTCTCTAAGCAAGAGTCTAACCATAAGGAGTAAGTTTAATGTAAGATTGAGGCAAAAATTACCTTAAGAGTGCAAGGAAAGTTCTAAGTGTTTTTCGACCTGACCAAACACCACACAGGTGTTATCCACCATATTGACATAGGAAATAGTAGATCTCGAATTGCTACCTTGTTATTAAGTTTACCTTGGAAAAATGCCTAAAAAGAGAGTATTTCTCTTGGATCTCGGCCATCCTGCTCCAAAGGCTAGCCCAGATCCCACATGAAAGGAGAAGAAGATGAGGCTATGGCCAAAATTCACAACCAAACTCGAAGGAATCAAAGTTATGAGCTTAAAAGCACATTTTACCTTAAAAATGTAGATTTTGAACAACCTTGGTCCCTCTACTGGTCTCAACCGAGTTTAGCTCTTGTTCTAACCTTAAACACTGAGAATAAGCCATAGGAATTGTTGAGCCACGAAATTTAGGTGTTGGTTAGTGAAGAAATGAGAAAAGGGCTAAAATGACTAAAATGCATGACAAAAAAACACACATTTAGGAACTTAGGAGCTAGATTTGCCTTCCATGCTCAAGAACAGACCTTGAGAGCTTCAATGGAAGGGAGGAGCTCGGCTGGGCAGAAGGGAATCGTGCAGGAGGAGGAAAGAGCTAGGTAAGGTTTGAAATAATTGAAAAAGTAGAATAATTTAAGCTTTTACTATTCTTTTTGTATTAGGCAGCATTATCCAATCAATGACTTATGTTGTCATCCCACCGCCATGCCAGCCGATTTCCACAAGGCAAATGGGTCTTTAGCTGCCCATGACCAAACTTGGTCATTTTGACTCCTGCGGGCCCCACTTCAGGGTTTTATTAATATTTTAATATTAATTTGTAAAAAATCTGAAAATTTGGAAATTAAATTCCTAATATATATATGAGATTATTATATTTAAAGGATTTATAACCTTTTAGCCCATTTAAAACCAATTTAAAAGACAATTTCACAAAAACGTGCTTTAAGGAGTTTTAGCACACATTTGTGTTGCATGGTGTTTCTGAGCTCTGTTTTCTTTGACAACGGTCTGATGTGTTCCTTACATGTATTTGATCATGTAATTAAATTTTATATCATTTAGAGGTCATTAGACCTTTAAGGTTTCTTAGAGCACATTTTGCCCTTTTGACCTTGAAGCATGGAAAGTGCTTTTTCTTGTGTTGGAGTGTTGCCCAATTATAATATGTTTAATATTATGTTAATAGACTTAGGACAAATTTTAGGTCCTACATAGTTCATTTGGGTATTTATTTACCCTTAAACCGTCAAAGGGTGCAACATCTTGTTTTGTGTGGACCACCGTTGGTCTCAGTTGACTTTTAAGGCATGTTTTCCTAATTAATGATTAGATATTTAATCTGTGTTTAATAAGTTTGGGGTATTTCAGTTATATTTCTCAGTTGTATTATACCCTTGGGTTGTGGCGGGAGGGGTACCGTCGCGGTAGTTCGTACTGGACTTCCACATGAAAGTGACTGTCGCCAATGTACTCATGACGTTTGTCTCTCCTGGCTAGCTCTCAGCTGGTCCTTATCGGGGATAATTCCCGGGCCTTTATGCCCTTGGCCAGCTTCTTGGCTCACACCACCACTAGACTTTAGTATTACCGTTCGTCTTCTCAATAACGCACCATATTACAATCAATTCATTTGTGTGCCTCAAGGGCTAACACTTGCTAGCCAAAGGCTCTGCTAACACTAATTCCATTAAGACAAAGACGTTTCTTACCTCACAAACGTTTCCCGTGTTTCCCATGTCCTAAGCTCACTGTCTTAACCTAGTATCTCGTCATCAGAGCGGTACTCCGCTCTGATACCACTTTTGTAACACCCCTCATAAACAAATGTGTAATAGTCACTCACGTTAACAGAAAGTAAAACGTCTCACAGCGGAAAAATAAACAACGACATTAAACTCACTCGGGTGTCACCTGCCATTACTCGCCCACGCGAGTAACGAAGCAGTAATTAAATTCAACGCTAAACAACATTACTACTCAACCGCAGTGACGACGAGATATCTCCTATACATCATGCTAAGTCCACATCCATAACAGTCGACAAGTGAGCATCTATCCAAATCCCACATGAATACAACCGTATTGTTATACCTCTACAGGCTGATGTCGTTATACACTAAATTTCTTACTCAATAATTAAAGTAACCCTAGCTACCCTGTTCCCGCACTTCGGCTTCAACGAAGATCAACAACCTGCACAATAAGTGTAGTCTCAGCGATAGACGCTGAGTATGCCGGATCTGGACCCTATTGGTCACTTGCCATTTTTAAACCGTCTTGATAATAGATTGATTTCATGCTTTGTCATTTTACAGATATAATAAATACTGTAACAACATGCATGATTATATAACCATTCATCCAATCCAAACAGTCATGTACAAATATACACATCACAATCACACCGCATACAATACGGCAGCATTAGTAAATCGTACGTCGTATTTTATCATCATCGTGTCTTACAACATTCGGCCCCCCGGGCCCTCATATCATTTGTTTTAGTTAGCACTGTCGGGTGTCAATTAGGAAAACCCCGAAATATATTCACTTGGACAGTAGTCCCATGTACACACAAGGTGCTCACTACCCTGATCATCCGAAGACTCTGGGACTATTTCACTTTGCCTTTGTAAAGGCGTCCATTTAGGTGGCCAAGGGCCTGGTGCCAACGGTAGCACACTCCGCCTGACGATCTATCTAGGTTCGTTCAGGATTAACTAGGGTAAACCCGATACGGGATAACCCAAGAGATCTCTATGCGCGACTAGCAGCTAGTGACTGCCTGGATTAAGGTACATCATCACATTCGTTCACACTCCACTGTTAACTTCGTTAGTTAGATAGTCAGTTATAGTTTTAGTCATGGAGTACATCACTTAATTTGTTGGCAGCCCTATGGGTCTTACGCATGCCTAGAATTATTCTAGGTAGTATTCACGTTCGAGTCAAAGCTCTAGAGACCGGCAATGTCGTGTCCCGTTCCTAAGTGTTTTACTTAGGTTTTAACTACATACTTGTAATACTTAACGTATTAGGTCAGGTAACGGTGGTCACAATCACGCATTTCGCATATGTAGTTTAGTATAAGTCGATCTATAGTCGACGTAGTATTAGTCCCGTAGGACGTTCGTGCATAAATAAATAATGTAGTAAACATAGCTACCCATCACACACATAAATCACATACATACATTCACACAAGTTATTTATCAAACAAATCCGAGCCCGAGGAATTCCTCAGGACAACTCGGATCAAACCCCTTTACATACCGTACACCGTGTCGAGGTCACGCAGTGTAGACCACTAAGCTTTCTCGAGCGCGCACGTCTAACAAGCGATCTAACAATACGAAGAACGTTATATGTCAATCTACATGACAGTATGATTCGGTATTTCCGAATAATGTCTGTAATCCCGGTACTACGCCCCCAGATTTTCAACTGTTACTAGTTAATGTATAGTTATCTTAAAATTCCTTACTTGCAGTAAGTATTAATATTCGGTTTAACATAGACGTCGGTTTTTATTCAAACGTCGTGGTTAACGGTTTCAAAAGTAAGAATTGTACTTTCCCATCCCGTCATATTTATAAGCGTTACACTTAACACGAATTCGTTCGTTCTCGTATAATTAATTCAATCGTCATAACGCATGCATAGGTATGTGTTATAACCTATAGTTGCATGCACGGTTATATTTTATAACCCTTAGTTGCATGTGTTCCATGCAACGTTACTTTATAAGTATGATAGTTTATTATTCTAGATACACCTTACGTTACACAACTCCTTATTCATTTACAAGTTGTGTTCGTTCAAACCTTATGACATTATGGTATACAATTATACTTATAAGTTGACATTTATTATTTACTACTATATGGTCTGTAAACCATGTTATATATGCATGTCACTTGCGCCAATATACATATGTGTATATATATACTTTGTTTCCTTAAAGAAATAAGAAACTTTATATTATGTACATGTTATTCCTTGTACAAGGTTTATTTAAACCATTCCAATCATATATTAACCATAGTATTTATGTCATTGTATACTATAGTTTATATCTTCATTCTTGATGTATAATGTACATATGAATGTCCTAGTAAGATAGTTTTAATAAACTATACTTTTGGCCAGTCGATATTATTTAGTGTTACATTTATATCGTGATACCATATAGTATGGTATTTAATATGTCATTTAACATTATAACGTATAGTTGACAAATACATATATGTACCGAAAATGGTGTATACGTATAATACACTCATACTTCTTTATTCCCTTAATTTTCATTAGTCACAGTATCCCCACATAATTTAATACCACGTTATAAATACTTCATTTTATAACATCAAAACTTTGTAATAAGATGTAATCTATAGTTTGGTAATATTTCCTTTTTATTGCCGAATAAGCATGTATTTATTATTTCATTTCCTTCCAGCCCCACACTTTATAATTACTACAATTCCACCACTTATTTTTTAACACTTTTTCATAACATGTGTTATATCCTCCAACATTATAATATTTATAACATATGGTTTTCATATGTTATTTCGTATATATTACCGAACAGCCCTTTGCCGTTTGGTATATATTTTTCCAGCAACATAATTTTTTCCTTATTACGCATTGGCCACATATATTATGACAAGTTATACATATAGGTTATACTATATAGTCTTAGTATTTGTTACTCATATAACCCATAGTTTTATTATGTTTCATTTCAAACAGCCCCCTTCTGTTTTGAAATCCCTTTCCTTCCACACATAATTTTCCTTATTTACATTTTGACCCCATTTTATATTATATACTTTCACATGTCACAAAAACCATATATTATACACTTTTATCAATATAGCCTTTTATACACTTCCAAAAATTCCTAAATTTTATACTTAGTATATAAATCACTATATTAACCAAACTACACCTAAACTTTTCGGTAATTCCATTGTATACCCCGAAATTTTTCATAAATTCCCCATTTCACTTATAATGTTAATATAAGTTCATAAATTAATTATTTATGACATTGAATTTGGCCAAGGCTTTTATTTTGGTCAATGTTGACCCAATATACACTAGTTTAACCATAGGTTTATGTATTTGTGGTTTTGACCACACTTTCTCAAAATTACCATTTGACCCCATATTTAATAAATTCAATAAAATTTATAGACTATCTCTTTTAACTTATAGTTTTCGATTTTATTTATATTAAGTCTCTAAAATTTATTTAAATTGTAATTCAACCCCAAACTATTTCGGTAATATATATTTTGTTCTAAATTCATTTTAAATCCATTTTTAACTTAACATAGCAATTAAATTAAATGGCCTTAAATGCTAGGCCTCATTACATTAATTTACATTGGATAAAATTACACATAAATGTTATAAAAACCATATTGTTTTACGGTTTAGTATATAGTTTTTCTTCTATGTTTCCTAAAATCATTTAATTATTTCCTATGACATTATATGTCACCTAAACCTTGTGTTATCAACTAAAAATGTTATGGAACATTATAATATATAGTTAAGTCGTTTAAGACCATGTTTGGTCTCGGCTTCTATTACCATACCCCAACATTTTCGTAAATCATGTTTTTGACCCATACTATTTTTCTTGACCTTTTAGGTCATTAATACTCCAACTAAACAATCAAAATGTTATTAAACATGTTAATACACAATTAAGCCATTTCCCTTCATGTTAACCCACGACCGTTACTTACATGTAACAAAATTTCATAAAAACCACATTAATTCACATGGTAAGTATTACTTACCTAGTTCTTTGATTTCCAAAGCTCCCAAGCACACCAAACAGCAACTAGCACCCTTGGTCTAATTTTAACCCAGCATTTAAATTAGTTAGTTTTTTTTAAATGCTAAACCTTTAAGCTTAATCCATGTACATGTTTAGCGATTTCAAACACTCACTTTGGCTATGGTTTGATCTCGGTTCAGTATGCATTTTGTGCAGTATGCTTCCATAGTTCCATCACCACCTCGGAAGCATTTATGCCAAGAAAACAAGGGCATTAGGCTCATAACATATCCATCATTTTTAAGGGATAAAATGAGCTCATTAACATGGGTTTTTACCTTGCTAAGTTGTTGTTACAGGAGGCCGTTCATGCCTGATTTTCAGAGACAATGCAAGATGTTAAACACCACTCATAGCATAGTATAAAATCGGTAGAATCAGTAAGGGATGGTGTAACACCCCAACTACTAACAACACACTTAATAACACATTACAGCGGAAATCACAACTCACAACATAACTTAACTCCTTGGTGTTACACGCCGTTAGCCACCCACGTGGCTAACAAGGCTAACATACATACAATGTACCGGTCTGATGGGCTAAACTCCCGAGCAACTACACAATAATCCTGTTCCTTGTCCAACATTCATTATACACTTACATTAACTGTACCGAGTATCTTCCAACTAACGCCGACACAATTTCGGTCTTACTACACCTACAATACATCCACAATTTTCATGACTACCACATACAACAACTACCCCGTCCTACTCTCGAACGGCTTCCAGTTCCATGTACCTGAAACGGAAAAAGAAGAAGGGTGGCCCCCCAGGGGGCTCAGCACCTTTGCTGGTATGGTAATCCCGCAGCCCGCATGCTACCGGGCCACGCACAACTATTTGTCGTCTTAACATGCGGTTGATTTTATTTCAAACATGGACAAACTCACACACATATCATGCTTATAAGCAAACATCCATTATTAGGACACAAACGCAAAGTTAGCACACACAACATAACAATACAACTCACTTATTAACATATATCAACTTATTTCCATTCTTCTTAGAGAACATAAACTTACTTAGGGAGTGCCGGGGTGATATAAGCCCAAGCACAACATACATACATTTTCTTAACTTAGGTGTGGCGGCCTTATATAGGACCGATCCCACCTTACACAATTTCCCCCTAGCTCCAATAATGATGAGATAGGTAAGCCTTGGTTAAGCTTGTGGGTGGTTGTAATTCAAGGAGGAAAAACAACCGTAACATAACAAAAAGGGAGTCGAAGCGAACTTAGGCATCGACACCCTACCAACATTAAACATGATTTCCCCTACCCGATTGGAAGTTGGGTAGGTAAGCTTTGGCTAAGCTAATGGGAGGTCGAAATCCAATGAAGGAAATCAACCCTTAACATAACAGGATGGGAGTTAATTCACATATATATATATATATTAACTCCCAAACAATACGCGCGACCGGGACGACCGGATTCCTCTCTATACATAACATATACTTATTAGTTAAGGGTTCCCTTATGGAACTTATCACATACATACATCACATAGTGTTACTAACTCGGTTAGACACATAAGGGAAATCATATCCCATTTCAACAACACGGATAACAGTATCCAACAACCACAACATAGTAAACAAGTCACATACATCACACTTTAATCACAACATACACTAACACACGGATAGCCGTAGTTAGAACGTTCCCGTGGGTTGGGACGTTTATTCCGAATACCGATCTCTTATGTGAACCTAAGGTCGGTTAACTATTATTTAACACATAATTAAGGTTAAGCGGTATCGGAATTGATTACGCCACAATAATGAATTACTATAAACTCATTTCATGCTTTATCTTGCAAGGTGGCAAACACACAGAAAAACACATTGGCATACAAGCCGGTGTAATCCGGTAGGACACAGGTTGCAAGAAAACCATACCTTACACCATGGGTTTATCTTTACGGGGGTTCTCATGCTCCTCGGTTCATACTTGTTCCTCATGTCTTACTCTTGAACCGCTATTTACATGTCAAATGGTTCAATTAATATTAAGGCACTATGGTATGCACATAATTGCTACTCCCGTACTTACCCCGTTATCCCGTTATTTCGGTTTAACTTAGCGTACTTAATTCCTTAACTTACTCACTTACTTCCAACACTTGTTTATACTTTATAGGACCTTTATAAGTCACCAAACAACTCCTATACAACATCTAAAACCAATACCATTCAATCCCCCATCATTAGAAGGCTTTAAAACACTCACGGGACAATTCTGGGGGTGGTCCGGGACTTGGTCCTGGACTTAAGTCCCGGACCAATACATTGCCAAACTCTCGGTGGTTTTTCATGGGGTGGTCCTGGACTTGGTCCTGGACTTAAGTCCCGGACCAATTCCTGCATTCATGAAATACCCCAAACCTTAATATGTTAATTAAATACGTGATTATTATTTTCTAAGGCTAATTAAGTCCTTAAGATCATTGGTGAAGAAATAAAAACCAAAGAGAAAAATAAAATGCGTAAAAGTCACAAAACGTGAAAACACGTATTTAATTATTTTAGGAGGTACATAACCTTCGTTAGAGTTATAAATATATTTGTATACCTTAATTACACACTGAGAACGTGTGGGAGAAATTCCGGAAGAAAACGGATCGAAACAATGCGTTAAAACGCTAACGGAGTCTAAGGCGCGTTTTTCGAGGAAACCCGAAAACGTGACTTTAAACAGTTAAACAACCCCGTAAAAATAATAGTTGATTTTATAACAATAATTAAACATTAATGGGAGTTTAATAGCCATTAAAATTAAAGGAAAGAGGAAATCCTGGTAAACAGTCCCGGTTAGTGAATAGTACTAAGCCGGGCAATTAAACGAGCGTTTCCTGTTAAAAGACGAAAAACGCTCCAGCGTGTTTACAGTAGTGGGCCGGTTTTATTTATGTAGACAGCCCACTCACACAAAACTAGTTAACTAGTTAATTAAGTCAAGAGAGAGCCAAATAACAAAGGGGCACAAATACCCCTTCACCCTCTCTCTCCTCCTTTATTTTTTTTCCCCTCTCTCTCTTCCTCTCTTTCCTCTCTCCTCTCTCCCAGCCGGCTCCATCTTCTTCCCCACTCCATCGATTTCTCTCCTCCTTCTCCAATGGCTACTACACTTCAATGCCATGCCCAAGCTCCATTTGAGCTCCAAATCAAAAACAAATCGCACATTCTTCTTCCTCTCATCCTCCTCTATCATCCCCTCTTTTCGAAATTCCAAAAGGATGAAGTTGACCTCCATGGGTTTCCCCCATTTGAAGAGAAAATGACACCAATGTGGAGCTTGGAGTCTCCTCTTTCTTATAAGGTAAAAATTTCCAAGAGAAAGTCATTTTTCCTTCACCTCTTGGTGTAATTGATTTTTCACCATTTTTGATACCTTGTTTTTCTTCTTGTTCTTGAGCTCCAAATTTATCCTTCAATGGTGGAGTAGCTCCCTTCTTGATTCAAGGGAGAAAAACCCTCTTGAAAACTTCAAAAAGGTAAACCCTAACTTGTGTTCTAGCCCTTTTAATGAATTGAGATATTCCAAGGGTTTAGATAATTAATTGTGTATGTTTTTGTGTTCTTGGGTGTTGGGGTGGAGTTTGGAAACTCCACACCCTCTAAATCGATTTTGGAGGAGATGAGGAGCAAGAGGTGAATTTAAGAGTGAAATTAAGGTAAGAAAACTACCTTAAACCTTGTTGCAATTGTTTAAGTTGTTTGGGATGGGTAAACAAATTAATGAACCCAAATTATGGATTAAAATCTGTGTTGTAATGTGTTTTGTTTTGGTGTAAATAAATGTTGAGTGAAATGCAGGTGTTGCTAATAATATGAGGAAATTCAGTGTTTAAATTGTTGTTGTTTAAGTGCCAAACCTTAAGGGTTATACACATTGTGATGTTGTTGTCAAATTGAGGGTTTTGTATACAAATTGGTGTTTTTGACTGAGTTGTTGTCAAAGTGTTTTGAGGGCTAAATAATGTGGGGAAAAACATGTAATAACCATGGGGAGATCATGCCAAAATTGTGTTAAGTTTGGGTGAAAATCTGTGTTGAAACGCCTCTGTAAAAATGCATTTCTGGGCGTGTCCGAACTTCCGTCCGGACTTGGAAGTCCGGACATGCCTCGTAAGTTATAATTTTTTTTCGAGTTCTGGTGATGTCCGGACTTCTGTCCGAACTTCGAAGTCCGGACACGTTTAAAAATTTTTCCCAGATTTCTGTTCGACTTGTGTCCGAACTTCGAAGTCCGGACACAAGTCCGGACGCGTTTAAAAATTTTCTCAGATTTATGTTCGACTTGTGTCCGAACTTCGATGTCCGGACACAAGTCCGGACACTGAAAATTTTTTCTAAAAAAATTTGCTTCGACCTGTGTCCGAACTTTGAAGTCCGGACACAAGTTCGGACACAGTGTAATTTTGACCAAAAATTTTGTTTAAGAGTAGGAAATGACATCCAATGATGGGGATTGATATGTAATGATGTTATAAGGTTGTTAAGGATAAATTAAGTGAGTTATAAAGGTAATTGAGTGGTGAAAAGTTGTAATATAAATGTAAAGTTATAAAACTACCGAACGGGGCTAATCAAGGGCGCATTAGTCGTTAAATAATTGTGTTACCCCGATGTTAATTAAAGATAGTTATAATGTTACCAGTGGTACAAAGATTTTCAAGGAACATGTGATGACACGTAGGAGTGCATCTTCGGTGACAGGTATGGTTTTCTTGCAACCTGTGTCCTAACGGATTACACCGGCTTGTATGCCAACATGTTTTCTGTGTGTTTGCCACCTTGCAAGATAAAGCATGAAATGAGTTTACAGTAATTCATTATTGTGGCGTAATTAATTCCGATACCGCTTAACCTTAGTTATGTGTTAAATAATAGATAACCGACCTTAGGTTCACATAAGAGTTCGGTATGCGGAATAAACGTCCCAACCCATGGGAACGTTCTAACCACGGCTATCAGTGCGTTAGTATATGTTGTGATTATATGTGATGTATGTGAGTTGTTTGGTATGTTGTTGTTGTTATCGGATACAGATTTCCATGTTTGTTAAAAAGGGATAATACTCCCCTTATGTGTCTAACCGAGTTAGTAACACTATGCGATGTATGTATGTGATAAGTTCCATAAGGGAACCTCTAACTAATAAGTATATGTTATGTATGGAGAGGAATCCGGTGTGTGCCGGTCGCGCGCGTATGTTTGGGAGTTAATATATATACGTGAATTAACTCCCATCCTGTTATGTTAGGGTTGTTTTCCTTCATTGGAATTCGACCTCCCATTAGCTTAGCCAAAGCTTACCTACCCGACCTCCATATCGGGCTAGGAGGGAAATTATGTACAATGTTGTTAGGGTGTTGACGCCTATGTTGCCTCGACACCCTCTCTGTTATGTTATGGTTGTTTTTCTTCCTGGAATTACAACCACCCACAAGCTTAACCAAGGCTTACCTACCTCATCACTATTGGAGTTAGGGGGAAATTATGTATGTTGTGTACGGTCCTATATAGGCCGCCACTCAAGTAAGACAATGTATGTATGTTGTGCTCGGGCTTATATCACCCCAGCACTCCCTAAATGAAGTTCATGTACTCTAAGAAGAGTGAAATTAAGTTGTGTGTGCTATAAAGTGAAGTGTGTGTTGTTATGTTGGGTGTGCTAACCTTGTGTATGTATTCATTAATGTATGTTGCTTATAAGCATGATGTGTGTATGAGTTTGTGCATGTTTGAAAATAAATCAACCGCATGCTAAGATGACAAATAGTTGTGCGTGGCCGGTAGCATGCGGGCTGCGGGATTACCATACCAGCAAAGGTGCTGACCCCCTTTGGGGGCCCCCATTACTCTACAGGTACGAAGGAGCTGCAAGCCGTTCGAGAGTAGGACGGGTAGTTGTTGCACCTGGGTGGTCATTCAGATTGTGAGTGTATTGTAGGTGTAGTAAGACCGAAGTTGTTATCGGCATTAGTTTGTAAATACTCGGTACAGTTGTAATGTAAGTGTATGATGAATGTTGGACATGGAACGGGATTTATGTTTAGATGCTCGGGAATTTAGTCCATCAGACCGGTACAATGTATGTATGTTAGCCTTGTTAGCCACGTGGGTGGCTAACGGCGTGTAACACCAAGGAGTTAAGTTGTGTTGTGAGTTATGAATTCCGCTGCGATATGATATTAAGTGTGTTGTTAGTAGTTGGGGTGTTACAAAAAGTGGTATCAGAGCGAAGTATCGCTCTGATGACTGAAGTACCGAGCTTAGGAAGTACCGAGTTAGGAGTTTAGTACTTTGGGTTAAGGGTTGAGTGATAGCGTGAGAAGTGCGCTAGTTAGGGAATACCAGTGTGTACTGGATACCTACAGTATCCATCCCGCCCTCCACAAACCCTATGTTATAACTTAGAAAAAGAACGCCAGAGAGATGAAAGTCCTCTCTTACTCGGGAATACCCGATCTGGCTGTTACTAAGTATCCTTATAAGTACGGAGAACCTGTCACACGGTAGATCCCGAACGGTGTGAGTCCCGAAGACGGTCTCCATTTTAACAATATTAACCGCTCTTGCTAGCGAAAAGTGAAGAATCTTATGCACAAGAGAATGGAATTTCCAGTACCCTGGGTCGACATGCGGAGCAGTCGAGGACTACCAGTTTACAAGCACTAACCGTGCAACAGTGGAGAAGTGAAGTAGTAGCACACGAGACGAGTGCCTACGGAACTACAAATGCCAAATGGTACATCAACGGTATACTAACCGATTAAGGAACTACGACGTAGTGCGAGGAGGATACAATATTAAGTAAAAAGGGGTTCCCTAGAAAGGGAAACACCCAAGTTAATGGTTATCATGTGAAGACAGTGGGGAGTACCCAGAAGATTGTTGTTAAGGCTGTGAGATCAAGCAAGGGCCAGCAAGGCCAATGACGTTAAAGCGGGTGAAAGCAGTACCGCAACCAATGTAAATTGAACCGATAAACAGATTGTATGGCGCACTTGCCATGGCAAGTGCTGCTATAACAAGGCTGTACGGGAAATTTTAAACAATTACCGGTACTTAGAAAAGTACCATGAAGTAAAGTGAGATCATCATAACTGTGGAAAGGCTTAGCAGCCTGACCTCTATAATTGGAAACACACCAGTCAGCAAGAAGCTAGACTTGGTTAAGGCGAGAAAATGTTGTGAAACCACGAGAATTTTCTTTCAAACTTAAATTCATTTTCAAAACCAAATTTTCTTTCAAACCCAATCTATTTTAAATTCTTCTTCTTTTAAAACCAGACCAGAAGACCTACACCGGCCTCAGTGCCACATGGTAGGTAAGTTATACCCAGTTACTTTTAAACAACCGGATGGAAACCGGTAAACCCAGGGGTAGCCACCCGAGGGAATGGAGTGAGTTCATAATAATACAACAGTGAATACACTTCCCTCGATTAAGTTCGGGAAGCATGGAATGCATATTATCATAGGATAATATAAGAGGAGTTGACAACAGAATATTTCACCTAGGCGTGTGACGGACACTACGAGTATACCAACTGTAATGTGGACGACCCGCACTCCTATAGGAGCTTGTGGGCCTGACAAACCTTCTTATAGGTTAATCGGGTAAGTAGCAAGTATCAGTATGGACCCCACGTATGTATACGAGTGAGTCTGGACACGGAAAGTCGACTCCATACTACCTCCGAATTAAAGTCAAGCAAGGAATCAGTTACCAAGAATGATGGAAGTAAAGAATCCAGTAAAGTCAACAAGACTGAAGGAACAGTAGGTTATTATTTTAAGGAATGTTTAAGGGTGAACAAGTGCAAAGTGCACTGGTTAGTAAGTAAAGACATAGCATGTTCTCAAGGATCCGGATGATGAACACACATAGCTGGAGTAAGTACCCAGCCTACATATGGTGAGGCAATGCCTACTATGATACGTTAATGTGCAAGGATCGGGATGACTCCCGAGATAACCACTAGGGATCAATCCACTAAAGATATTTAACCCAGCAAGAACGCGGGGCGAAGTAGTAAGTTAAACATACCGATAAGTGTAAGCCAGATGTAATGGCATAACCTAGTAACACCCCAGGAGCTATCCTAAAAAGGGTGTTTGGATCAACAATGGTTGAACGAGAGAACGTAATAAAAACGCAAGGGTTGCAACTAATACCCAATTTAAGCACAAGTCGTCAGAAGGGAGTCTGACATCCTGGAAGGGGCATCCCATGAAAGGAATAAACCATGGAGCCCATACAACCTATAAAACCGTGTATTATGTACGGGAAGTAAATGCGTATGAACAGCTTACAATGAGCAGAGCTCGAGGCAATAGGGCTTATAAGCCACAAGTGAAATATGTAAAGGAAATGTTATTGACCACAGAGATTTATGTTATATAAGTAAATAAGTGAGCGAAGGAATCACTGCTTCAAGAGTGGAGATACCTCGTGATATGTGAGACCGCAACAGCGGTAGTTATGCGAACAAAGTTCAGGGAATATGTTAAGGGTTGACCACGTTGTCATTACCCACGAATGATGTGAGTAGGAATAAATGGAAAGAAGTATTTGTACCAGATGTGGAGATCAGATGAGTAAAAAGTCAAATAGCAACCACCATAGGTGTGGGATGCCAAATGTGTAATGAACGACGCTCAAGGAGCATAGAGACTCAAAAACGATAGCGTGTTCAACAGTCAGCCAAATAAGTGGCAAGACACAGTGTAATGGCGGAAGCTAATATAATGACGGATGCAGTGTAAGCTAATGTTATACAATGAGTGAAAGCACGGACCGCAGCAAGCGACCGTTGCATGAGTATTGTTAAATAATAATGTGGCAATAAGGACCAGTTATGAGTTAAACTTAATGGACATACAAGTAAGTGATGATACGCAGACGGGCAATAAGCCAACGGTCGGTACTATGTGATAAGGAACACAGTGTGAATTCCTATCGCGATCCTAAGAGACTTACTGTCAAGAGTTTACGCCTCTGCACTCTGTATGACTGAGTGTTTTGGTATTGCTCTGGTACAGTAATGATCAAGTGAGATAGCTAGGAAATTTGGAAAATGTTAAATGTGATAGAAGAACAAGAATTATGGTGTGATAAAACCGATGCATAGGAGAAGCACGGTCGTACCAATCAAAGGTACTTTGTTGACATGAGGGACTACAGAACATGATTATTAACATCGGTATGGAATATACCTCAAGTGTTGGGAATAACCAACAGAGTATACACAATAGGTAGTAGCTCAAACGTAACCGACGGTAAGTCGGAAGAAATTAAGTAAATCAGTGTGAAATACAGTAAGTATCATGGAAATGGATAGTAAGTTTTGTAACTCACCGAATTCGCTCACGGTAAGAAATACCACGCGTCGGTTGAGAAATCGTTATTACCGAGATGAAGGTGATAATCGAAGATATACGGTACGTAAGAATAATGTATGGGGCAACTAAGCTCTAAATTATCAAGAGTTGCGCAGCAGAAAACTGGGAACCAGTGATTCAAACGATGAATGCGAATAGTGAACATGAGTGAATGGCAAACCAATGATGCCTAGAAGCCTCACAGGCCAGGATCGAAACCAGTTAGAGTTAAAATAAACTCTAATGAGAAGTCTTGGTTAGGGACTAAACGCCAATATGGCTAAGACCCTCAAACCAGAACACATGTGTAATAAACCGCGGAGATAAAACACTTCACGACGGTAGAATGTTCTAAACAAGTGATTAGTTGATTGATTACGTGGGCGTAACCCTTTTAAGGGGGTAGAGCGCAGAAACCACTTAGTGTCTTTTACCGTACAAGTGTACGTGAACTATGATGTGCATAGCAAAAATGATTTGTTTGATGATTGGTGCGCGTGTTACATAAACATACGCATTCATTCATGGTTAATTGTGGTAATTGCGCACAGAAGATGCGAATACCATTGTGATAAGTGTTTGTTGTGTTAACGGATGTGTGTGAAAGTATAAGTATAAGGGAGTAAGAAACTCCCGGGGAACTAAACCCGACTATGTATGTTCATACAAACTAAATGTAAAACCGTGTTGTATTTTTATAAAAGCATATATATACAGTATTGTGATTTATGAAGAGGTGTGACACCAACATAGAACCTAGTGAGAATTAAATTCCTAGGTAACTTGATTTAAAATAAATCTGGAAGATGATTGATAGACAGGAGTTCTATCCCTTGGAGATGTAATGATTACAACTAGAAGGATTAAAGATAGAAAATGGTACATGTTTGAATTAGTGTTGTTGAAATTGAAGTGGGAGGTGAAACTTGATTATCATGAGATCAAGGGAAGCCGACACAAATTGGATGGAAAGATAGTTCAACACTGATGCTGATCACATTAGTGTTGGATGATTCTAGAAACTCTCTAAGTGGTAAATAATCACATCAGGAATAAGATGCAATTAGCATTAATTGGACTTGGAGTTGTATTGAGTTTCAAAAGAATTTTAAATTGGGTTTCAAATTTGTAATTGTATTTTCTAGACTTCAATAAATATTTTAAGATTCTTAGGTGGTATTTTCAAAGGAAGGACTACCTTTATGTGACCTCGAAGAGGATTTTCAACTTGTACCCTTCCAATAAAGGATTTCGTTATACTTAACCTCATAGAGGGTATTTTCCTACTACTTGCTCACGAGCTGAGGACGTACGAGCCTTTGTCTCCGGACCGGTGACATGAGAAGTATATTTTAAAGATGTATGCAATTGTTTGATCTCCCAAAGGAACGGGGACCAGAGTGTCCATCGCGACCGGTTCTGCGGGATCACAGTGATATGTACTCTACATGGGTCTCGAACTCATGAAGAGATGGAAAAGGAATTTCTGGTTGATATACATGCTATGACATGTTGTGTGGTATGTGTAATAATTATATTTTTGGACCTTGAGTATTAATTGATTGATTTCGAAAGTGTATGTTACCTAGACCATGTGTCTAAGGTTGTTATGTTATCAAGACCTAAGTGTCTACATGTTGTTATGTTACCCAGACCTAAGAGTCTAAGGGTTGTTATGGTAAGTACAATGTTGTTAAGGTACCCGGACCGTTAAGTCCGAGGTTGTGATGTAAAATAGGGTTTATGGAAGTTATGTTACAAGTAATCCCCGTATTCTAACCATTGGTGTGTGGGAAGTGTGAACTTCGAGGACGAAGTTCTTTTAAGGGGGGTAGATTGAAATACCCCAAACCTTAATATGTTAATTAATACGTGATTATTTTTTCTAAGGCTAATTAAGTCCTTAAGATCATTGGTGGAAAATAAAAACCAAAGAGAAAAATAAAATGCTAAAAGTCACAAAACGTGAAAACACGTATTTAATTATTTAGGAGGTACATAACCTTCGTTAGATTATAAATATATTGTATACCTTAATTCACACTGAGAACGTGTGGGAGAAATTCCGGAAGAAAACGGATCGACAATGCTTAAAACGCTAACGGAGTCTAAGGCGTTTTTCGAGGAAACCCGAAAACGTGACTTTAAACAGTTAAACAAACCCCGTAAAAATAATAGTTGATTTTATAACAATAATTAAACATTAATGGGAGTTTAATAGCCATTAAAATAAAGGAAAGAGGAAATCCCGGTAAACAGTCCCGGTTAGTGAATAGTACTAAGCCGCCAATTAAACGAGCGTTTCCTGTTAAAAGACGAAAAACTCTCCAGCGTGTTTACAGTAGTGGGCCGGTTTATTTATGTAGACAGCCACTCACACAAAACTAGTTACTAGTTAATTAAGTCAAGAAGAGCCAAATAACAAAGGGGCACAAATCCCTTCACCCTCTCTCTCCTCCTTTATTTTTTTTCCCCCTCTCTCTCTTCCTCTCTTTCCTCTCTCCTCTCTCCCAGCGGCTCCATCTTCTTCCCCACCCATCGATTTCTCTCCTCCTTCTCCAATGGCTACTACACTTCAATGCCATGCCCAAGCTCCATTTGAGCTCCAAATCAAAAACCAAATCGCACATTCTTCTTCCTCTCATCCTCCTCTATCATCCCCTCTTTTCGAAATTCCAAAGGATGAAGTTGACCTCCATGGGTTTCCCCATTTGAAGAGAAAATGACACCAATGTGGAGCTTGGAGTCTCCTCTTTCTTATAAGGTAAAAATTTCCAAGAGAAAGTCATTTTTCCTTCACCTCTTGGTGTAATTGATTTTTCACCATTTTGATACCTTGTTTTTCTTCTTGTTCTGAGCTCCAATTTATCCTTCAATGGTGGAGTAGCTCCCTTCTTGATTCAAGGGAGAAAAACCCTCTTGAAAACTCAAAAAGGTAAACCCTAACTTGTGTTCTAGCCCTTTTAATGAATTGAGATATTCCAAGGGTTTAGATAATTAATTGTGTATGTTTTTGGTGTTCTTGGGTGTTGGGGTGGAGTTTGGAAACTCCACACCCTCTAATCGATTTTGGAGGAGATGAGGAGCAAGAGGTGAATTTAAGAGTGAAATTAAGGTAAGAAAACTACCTTAAACCTTGTTGCAATTGTTAAGTTTTTGGGGTGGTAAACAAATTAATGAACCCAAATTATGGATTAAAATCTGTGTTGTAATGTGTTTTGTTTTGGTGTAAATAAATGTTGAGTGAAATGCAGGTGTTGCTAATAATATGAGGAAATTCAGTGTTTAAATTGTTGTGTTTAAGTGCCAAACCTAAGGGTTATACACATTGTGATGTTGTTGTCAAATTGAGGGTTTTGTATACAAATTGGTGTTTTTGACTGAGTTGTTGTCAAAGTGTTTTGAGGGCTAAATAATGTGGGGAAAAACATGTAATAACCATGGGGAGATCATGCCAAAATTGTGTTAAGTTTGG
>CM041776.1:14614481-14698625 GCA_023374045.1 Limonium bicolor
GAGCTATTCACACCTTTATCCTATTTCATGTCAGTTAGCACACCAGAGGCATGGACTTAAGGCACCTTGTTTGAAATACCCCAAACCTTGATATGGTAATTAAATGTTAAACTAAGATATAATAAGGCTAAAACATGCCTTAGAAACATTAGTAAACAATAAAACCATAGAAAACACAAGAAAACACCATTGACAATATAAGCAAATACTTGCTCTAGACTTGGTGTAAACTTGAATAGAACCCAAAGATCATTCTTAGACCTTATTAACATGCTAATGGACATGTTAAATCAATTACCAAGGAAAACCAAGCTAAAAACAAGTTAAAACATAAATTGTGATTTAAAGAGTCTTAAAGCACATTTTTTAAAAATTGTCTTTGAAATGGGTTTTGAGTGGCTAAATGACCAAGATTATATCTTAATCAACATGTGTATTATTTATTATCACATCAGGAAGCCTAAATCAATGAGAAACCAAAAATTTCAAAATTTGTGCTTTAATAACTAATAGTGGCCAAATAGTGCCCAATTAAGCTTTAAGTCAACTTTGATTAGTCAATGGTCAAATGAAGTCCATAAATATGTAATAAGATGGGGGGGCCGGTTTTTAGGATGGTGAGTCATCACCAATGACCAGCTCATTTAGAAAAGAAGAGGGAAAGTAAGAAAATAACTATTTACTTTTAAGTAAAATATCGTACCTTAAGTTACTCACCCCTCTCTTCTCTTCATTCTTTCCCCTCACCACCGGTGTTCTTCATTCTCTTCTTCTCCATTCACGCAAGTTCCAGCCTCCATCATTCTCCATCTTGTCTTGCTCACCAAAGTTGCTATATAGCTCCAATCAAAAACTAAGATTAGATTATTGCTAGTTGTAGCAAAACCTTGCTTTTGGTCCTTTCAAATCTCTCACAGCTCAAGATGAACTCCATTGGAGGAGCTCAATTTGAAGAGAAAAGTTCAGTTTTAAGAGCTCCTTTACACCTCCTTTGATTCAAGGTAAGAAAAGCTTGAAAAATCCAAGGTTTTCACCATTTTTGTTAATGCCCAAAAATGACTTTTCATGGGGTCTTGCTTTACTGCTTGAATTAGCTTTGTTTAAATCTCCAAGAGACTAGTAGAGGTTCTCCTTTGATTCCTTATCAAAGTTCATTCCAAACTCTTAAGGTAAGCACTCATTTTAATGCATTAAACACTCCTTTGTAACCTCAGAGTAAATTCCATGAGTCTAGGTATATTGCTTAGCACTCATTACCTTATTTGAATGTTTATTAGAAGATTAGCAAGGAATAAAATACCTTGTCCGATTTTCAATCAAGAAAACCAAAGGAAGAGGAAGTGTGTAACACCCAACTGCTAAGCTCGTCATTACCTCTTAAACTGTCACAATTTACCTTAAAACTCGCAGCGAACTCTAATACAATAGAGGGTGATACAACGCCGTTAGCCACCCATATGGATAACCAGGCTTATCTCACATACAGTAACGGTCTGATGGACTGGAACAACCGAATAACAATACAAGCATAATACTCAATTCCTTTCTTTACTATACCGAGTCTACAATATATGGATGCCGATAACATATCGGTCTTAACTCATTCAAATTCAAAAATACCAAGTATACAATTAACTACCATGCTACCACCGACCCGTCCTACTCTCGTACAGTTTCGTCTTCGGTGTACCTGCGATAAAACGATGCCCCTAGGGGCTCAGCTTAAAGCTGCATATGAAATTCGCATATACCACATGCTAACCGCGTACGCCGAATACTTTGGGTCGAGCGCATGGTAGTTAATTTTAGTACAAACAACATGCATTTTAGCAATACATTACCATATGTACACTCACCAAGGATCCACATTCAACCAGGAATACCAATCCTTAACTAACACACAAGGTTTTATTTGTATTAGTTTGCTCTTAGGCCTTGAGGGTTGCTACCTCACTATGCCTTAGATATTCATTCAATAACTCACCCACTCCCCGGGTTATTACTTTTACACTCGCCCATTCTCTTGGGCTACTGATTCTTATACTCACTCATTCTCTCGGGTTACTCATTCTATACTCACCCATTCTCTCGGGTTGCATATACTTATCTCACCCACACTCTTGGGTTAACTACCACTCAAGCTCTTGTAGATTCTCGAGCCACTACAGGTCTCCTACGTCACGCTTATTCCTCTTATGTAACACCCCAACTACAACCATACATTTAACACACATTGCAGCGGAAACTCAACTCATCACATTACTTATTTCAATGGTGTTACACGCCGTTAACCACCCACGTGGCTAACAAGGCTAATACATGTACTTTGTATCGGTCTGATGGACTAGATTCCCGAGCAACTACACATTTGACATTCCCTTAACAACAACCCATATACTTTATACATTCCAACCGTACCAAGTATTTACAAACTAATGCCGATAACAATTTCGGTCTTACTACACTTACAATGTTTACGCCATTTAAATGGCTACCCATGTATAAACATCTACCCCGTCCTACTCTCGAACGGCTTCCAGCTCCTTGTACCTGAAATAGAAAAGGAGAGAAGGGTGGCCCCAAGGGGCTCAGCACCTTTACTGGTATGGTAATCCCGCAGCCCACATGCTACCGGGCCACGCACAACTAATTGTCGTCTTAGCATGCAGTTGATTATATTTAAATCATGCATACAAACCATAACACACAACACTTTGCATACACCCAACAATAGGGCTCAACATATATCCAACACATCCACACTTAACAAATCATCCAATGATTCCTTTAACCCTAGAGTGGCTCTCCTCTAAAACGGAGCTACTTCCTTAATGAACGACACGTACCCATTAATCGGGTTATCCTTAAACGCCTCTTGTCACAAACTGGGATTCATTTCCATTATCCACACACTCCATATCCTACAAATATCTCATTCCTCACATAACAAAACATAACAAAACCTTTCTTGTTTCGGCGTACACATGATAACATCGCATTCATTTTTAAACACCTAACGTATACATATCATAGCATAGCAAGGGAAATCGCCTAGCACAATAACAACACAAAACACCATAAGGTCGGTTCACACAAGGAACCTTCCACCATAGTTAGTATACATAGTGAGCCTAGAGATTAATGCCAATCTCATGCTAAGCTCGTTACCAACCTCGTTACCGTCAAGTTATATCGAACGGTTAACTTAAACCCAAGGTGTGTCGAATATAGTAATCCCAAGCACACCGAAATAACATTTGTATGCCCCTGTGGCCCGACGTGAGTCAGTAAACTAGCTTTGGATAAGCTAAGGGAAGATTGAAACCAAATTGGAATACAACCTATACATACACCAAGAGAGCCGAACCGGATATGACATCGACTCCCGTCCTCAAACGCGTGGCCAGAACATGACCGGACTCCTCACCCCCCATTAGTACATATATACTTATAAATAAGTAGTTAGAGATCCATTATGGAGCCTACCACATCCACACACCATACGGTATCATAACCGAGTTAAGCACACAAGGGAGGTTCACACACTTGCATACAACAACAATATCCAACTAACTCACACATAGCCGTGGTTAGAACGTTCCCAAGGTTTGGGTCGTTAACTCCGAATACCGATCTCTCTCGTGTTCCTAGTTCTAGTTAGCTAAGGTTCGACACTTATTTGAGGTTAACGGTATCGGAGACCAGATGCGCCACATAAATGAATTACTATAAACTCATTACATGTTTTAATCTTACAAGGTGGCAAACACTCAGAAAAAAACACATTGGCATACAAGCCGGTGTAATCCGGTAGGACACAGGTTGCAAGAAAACCATACCTGTCACCGGAGTCCACTTTACCACGTCCACTTATGTTCCTCGAGCAACTCTCGAACAACTGATAACATTACATGTACTTTTATTAACATCGGGGTAGCATGATTATTTAATGTCTAATGCTTATAACTTTTTCCCCGTTAACTTAGTTACATTACTTCACTTTTTAACTTGTTTTACTTTTACATTTCAATACAACTTTTCACCCACTTAATTGTCATTAAAACTCACCTAACAAGTCCTTAACAACTTTATAACATCATTACTAATCAATCCCCATCATTACATATCATTTCATAACCTTAACCCATGTTTTTTGGTCCGACCGAACTTACCGACCGACCTTGCACAAGGTCGGTCCATTCCAGAACACTTTACCGTCAAAATTTCTACTCTGACCGACCTTGTAAGTTCGGTCGCATGTTCGGTCCATTCCCGAGAGTTTCTTCCCTTTGAAAATTCAAGCCCGACCGAACTTGCCAAGTCCGGTCCCATGTTCGGTCGGTTCCAGAAACTTAATCCGTACACAAAATACAAGCCCGACCGACCTTGCAAGTCCGGTCCCCAAGGTCGGTCCATTCCAGAGGCTAATTCTCGCAGGGTAAACTGGGCTCGACCGACCTTGCAAGTTCGGTCGCAAGTTCGGTCTGGCCCAGACCCTTGTTTTCCTTTTTACATTCAACTCAAACTTCACCCCATATAACCTAGTACCCCCTAACCTCATTTGGGCACTTCAACACATCTTAAGACATCCTCAAACACTCATAAAACTCATTTTGTAATTCCTTAAGCCTTTACTTATATCTTCACAAAATTCCTAACACTTACAATGTTTTCTCCTTAAGATTTCTAGGTGGTATTCCACCTATAATGACCACCATACCAAGGTGTTTCCTCTACACCTTACCATGTTCTCTCAAACTTCTTTTCTTACTAACTAAACCTCCTTTTTCACACCTTACCTAAACATCACTTATTCCTTGGATATCAACATTACCTAAACCTTAAACAAACTTCCCCAAGACTTAAATACATTCTCAAAACACACATTGAATTCCTAGAACTTCCAAGATAACACCTAAATCCTTGCATCACTCTAAATCACCTTAATACATGTTTTCTTCCCAAGTAAAACATTTGTTCACCTTTAACACTTCCTAGTTCACCAAAACTTACTTAAAACACTTAGAACTTCTTACACATTTCCCAAATTTTGCCATAGCTTCTCTTGTATATACTCACATCCAAACACTTAGGTTTTTACCTTATTTCATTCAAGAACACCTAAAATCCATCAAACACATTTTTATACACAAACATCACACATTTAGCACTATATCACAATATAGTGCATAACTTAAATTGCTTGGCACTTAGGCCCTTAAATAACATGGCTCTTAGGCCCTTAAATAACATAAATCTTAAACACTGAATTTCCCACATAAATAATGCCTCTGACCTGCAAATACACCAACAATTCATATGCCCTTAATAAACTCCTTGAGAGCATTTTACTAGCTCATTTTCCATTGGCTCCTTAGGTATTTTATTAAGCAAATCAAGCTCATTTTCCTAAGGCATTTAAACTACATTGAGATAGTTTGTTTACCTCTTTTTCCTCACAACTTCTTTCTTGTTTCCTTGTAAAACCGGTGGGATGTGTACACATAATAGAATGAGTATTCAAGCATCATGCTTCATCTCATTGTAAACCCTAGTTACATATATTGTTTTAAGGTATTAAAATGATTGTTTTACCTTGGAATGGAAAGAGAGCTTGAATAAGTATTAAGAGAGGACACCTCCTAGCCCTTGGAAGATTTAAATGAAGCTAAAACAAGACAAGAGAAGACACCATTACAAGGTGCATTTTCGGTCAACACCAAAAATGAAGGAAATGGAGTTTTCTTTGGTTTTCCTTACCTTGAAGCAAAGGTGATCAACAAGGCATAAAAATATAAGCTCAAGCTCCTTCCATGGAAGTTCTCCTTGGCACCGAAATGATGGTTTTGATGATTTGAAAAGACAATGTTGTAGAGCTTGCTCCAACTAAGAGAACGGTAGTCTCGGAATTAAATTCGGAGCATGGAGTCATAAGTTACAAGTGAAGGAAGGTGAAGAATGAGGTGCTGCTGTTGGAAACCGATGGAGAGAGGAGGAAGAAGACGTTGGAAGTGAAGGGAAATGAGAGAATGAAGATAAAACTTGCTTTTGGAGATATTTAAGCTAAAAGCAAATAGTACTTTTGCTTTGTCATTACTTAACTTATTTATTTGTTCAAATGTGGTGAGTCACACATGAAAACTGGCCCCTTAAATCACCTAGGGGTATAATAGTCTTTGTTGACCATTAAATTACTTATAACCACATATGTTACAAACTAGCTTATAAAATCACTATTCAAAAAACAAGGCACATAGAAGTGAAATTTTTGATTTCCTATTGATATAGCCACCCAAATGTGATACTATATAGTACACATATATATTAAGAGTAATGACGGACATTTAGCCATTCAAAACTCATTTACAAGACAATTTTTCAAAAATGTGCTTTAAGACTCCTTAAAGCACTTTTTGTGTTCTAACTTGTTTTCAAGCTTGGTTTTCTTTGGTAATTGATTTAATATGTTCATTAACATATTTATGAGGTATAGGTATGACCATTAGGTCTTATACAAATTTATCCCAAGCTTAGAGCACATTTTAGCCCATATTGACCTTAAGGTATTTATTTGTGTTTTGTTTGGTTTCATTGTCTACCAAGGTTTCCTAAGGACTTAATTAGTCCTATAAAATCATAATTAAACATTATCAAGTCTTGGTAGGCTCTTTGGGTCCTAACCAAGTTCACTCCAAGCTTAGAGCATGTTTTTGCTCACACCGTGTCTTAGTGTTTTATTGTGTTTTACCATAGTTTAAATGGTTCTTGATGTTTCTAAGGCACTTTTTAGCCTTTAAATACCATAGTTTAACATTTACACAACATTCCAAGGTTTGGGGTATTTCATCTTAAAACTTACTTAAGCCAAAACACATGGCACTCGAGCATAGTTCAACTAGCTCCCGGAACTCTCTCTTAGTTCCTACTACTTGCACTGCTGACCGCAGTATGGAGTCGACTACTCCCCGTGTTCCGTACCCCACACGTATACATATGTGGGGTACCCTACTGATACATTGCTACTTACCCGACTAACCTATAAGTAGGTCTGTCAGGCCCGCAAGCTCCTTCGGAGTGCGGTCGTCCCACATTTTGTTTTTGTACACTCGTAGTGTTCGTCACACGGCTATGTGGAGTATTCTGCTGTCAACTCCTCTTATATCGTCCTATGACAATGCACGTTTGGTGCTTCCCGAACTTAATCAAAGGAAATTATCCACTGTCTGTATTTAGTATGAACTGGATTCCTTCCCTCGGGTTGTAGTATTGTTCTAAGGTTATTCGAATTGAACTAGGTATAACTTACCTACTGTGTGGCGCTGAGGCCCATATAGGTTTTCTGGTTTTGGTTTTAAAGAAAATCTGAAGTTGAGAAAATTTTGGGCTGAAAAGAAGGCTTGAAATAAACATTAGTTTGGAAGAAAATTTTGGTTTTGAAAGAGGGTTTGAAATAAATATGAGTGTGAAAGAAAAGTTAGGTTTAAAAGAAAATCTTCATGGTATTTCAAATGTCTTCTCGCCTTGACCGAGTCTAGCTTCTTGCTGACTGGTATATTCATAAATACAAGGGTTAAGTTGTTAAGCCCTTCCAGGGTTTCAGTATTCAAGTTCTGAGGATTCGTGATTCCATAATTACTTCAGTCACCATCATGGTACTCCACCAAGTACTTCCTTGTCATTAAAATCTTCCCGAATAGCCCCGCTCACTAGTAGAAAAAAGATTTTTAATGACGGCGTTTAAACCACGGTTAAATGGAAAATCGTGGTTTAAAGTTTATAAACCACGGTTTTCATAGCAACCGTCATTTAAGGTGCATACCAGAGTGCATATACCACGGTTTTTGGAGAACCGTCGTATATAGGTTACTTATATACCACGGTTTTCAGGGCAATCGTGGTATATAGTACATGCCAGAGTGAATATACCACGGTTCTTGGAGAACCGTCGTATATAGGGTACCTATATACCACGGTTCCTAGGCAACAGTCATTTATAATGCACATCTTACTATATTAATCCACGGTTTTTTTATCAACCGTGGTAGATAGTCTAGGCGGGAATTTTAATTTTCGGCCGAAATTTAACGCGGCGCTTTCTCTCAATTCTCTTATATATCTCACGGTAATTTTGGAACCCAAACCGATGAAGCACTCTTCTTCTTCATTCTCTTCAATCTCACGGTAATTTTGGAACCCAAAGCGACGAACATGCTCTGCAACTCTTCTTCATTCTCTTCAACCTCACGGTAATTTTGGAACCCAAACCGACGAACTGTGAGCCTCGATTTTAAACACTATCCTATGTTGATTAAAGTTGATTATGATCTAAACGGGTTTTAGGTCCACTTATAACCTAAGATTAATAACTATGTCATATAACAATAATTATTAAAACCTAAGCTAGCTCACTGGAACCTATTATGAGTCGCCACCTAATTTTGACCTAGATTAAATTAGGAAAGGAGAGTTCGGGTTCGGGGGCTTGATATTCGACTTATTTAGGGTTCAAATTACTTTCATTACCCCTAGAAGTCGTTTTTCCTCTACTAAGTTTAATTACGGCTTATTACGAGTCGTTTTAACCTAAGTGCGCGAGCTTCTGTTTTTTTTGTGTTTTTTAGCATTTTTTGACAGAAAATTAAAATGAAATTAAAAGCTATCTAAACTAGGGTTTCGGAGGCAGAATTAGGTCAAATTTTGCTTACGTCCGTAGCCACGGACCCCAGTTCACCTAATTATACAGAAGAGTCGAAATTAAAGGAAAACAGAAAATTGCGAAGTCCGGGGCCACGGACAGGCTGTCCGTGGGCCCGGACATTATTAGAAAACCTAAATTTTGAATTTTTAAAAATCCCGCCGCCGTCCGTGGGCGTCCGGGCTTACGGACAGGGAGTCCGGGACCCGGACATGACGTCCGTGGGTGCGGACCGCCCTCGGACGGCGGCGTTGAGGCCGTTCCCGAAGGTGTTTTTCACTCAAATTTTATGGGTGTGTAGCCTGAAAGATGTACAAGACGTTAGTGATTGAAAGTTTTCAATTTGAATTCGAATTAAACACGAAACTTAGTAAACAAGTTATTGGACAGAAGCTTAAACAAATAGCAATACAGAAGCGTAGAAGGGTTAGTTTAAGCCCAAATTTTGAGGCAAGACAGATAATACCGTAGAGAATTAGGGAAGTGGAGTGTCTACCTGTTTTACCTTCGGATTCACAACGATTCTTTACACCGGGATTCGCCGAGTGCTCCGTTGATGGCAGACCCGAAAGGTTTTCGAACCAAGCTTCTGGTTGTTGGTTGTTCTTGCTGTTCTTCACGTTTTGGTGGTGTTTTTGTGGGGTTTTGATGATTACTGGTGCTTTGGGGATTGGAAAACGTGTTTAGATGGAGATTTCGGGGGATTTTCGGTGTGATTTGGGTTGTCGGGTGTTGGAAAACGTGAGAAAGAGAGAGGAGGCTGTGTTTTCTGACTCTCTAGGGTTCTTGAGCATATGAGGTTCTTATTTTATCCAAAAACCTATCCCCTTATATAGACTTTCTTAAAGATAAAGAAAATCTAGTAAAACTAAGATTTTTTGGTATTTTAATTAAAAGACTTCCCAAAGGAATTTTGCTGTGAAATTTTAACCACATGTCAAGGATGGATATTATGAATTTTCTGAGGTGGAACCAAATTTTTTAAATGTTGGAATATTTTTAAATTGAATTTCTTGTCAGATTCAGTCAGAAATTGCTAGAAAATTATTGGAAACTCGAAAAATCAAAATTCCAATGCCATTATGCTTAGAATGTCATCCTCTATCATGGGTTAAAATATCAAATCATTTCAAGCTGATTTGGGCATCCTTTGGAGGAGAGAGAAAGCTTATATGAGGTCTCAAGAGCCTTTAAAGATTACCAAAACGCCCCTGAAAATGACGAAGCTGCTCCCATGCCATGGAACGCGCCAATCGAGCCGGAAACCCTCACTACTTGATTAAAATGCCTCTCACAACACCAGCACCCCGTAGACCCTAACCCAGGGGGTCAAAATTTTGGGTACAACAGATTGCCCCCCGTCAACTAGACTTTGTAGTGGATGTGAAAAGTCTGGTTGATGCTTGAGTGATGCCCCAAAATTTTGGACTTCACGAAATTCTCCATGTTGTGCGAAACCACGTTGACTGCGTCCAGCTATTCGGAGGCGCTGACTACCTAAGCAACAAAACGCTGTCGAGCTATTCTAAGGTGCTGACTACCTATAAGTGAAAATGTGTCAAGCTATTCTAAGGCGCTGACTACCTAGGTGATGAAAACAAAATAATGTCAAGCGGTTCTAAGGCGTTGACTACCTATAATACATGAAATGATGCGATGCCAAGCGATTCTAAGGCGTTGACTACCTATGATGTGAGAACTGGGTGTTATGCAAATGCGAGAATGCTGAAATGCCAACGATGCTAATGATGCTAATGCTGATGCTGATGCTGATGCTGATGATGCTCGGATGCTTCTGGGACCGAAACCCGTACTAATGCTCCTGGCTGGACCCAATGTGGACTTATTGCCATCGCCCCCCAAGCCGGTGTGCAGGGATAACTCCTGGTAAAAACCCTGGGGACTTATTGCCTGTGCCCACAATTCGTTGATCCCGAAAATAAGTTGACATCACAAAAGGAGGATTTATTGCCATCACCTCGCCAACTTTTCTGTCACCAGGTCTTGTGACGCGCCTGGAAAATGCAACTAGGTCTTATGATGAGCCTATATGAATGAGATGAATGCGATGTGTTTGATAAGAGTGGGTAAGCTAAAGGGTAACGCTAGGTCTTACTACGAGCCTAAGGGAATGCAACTAGGTCTCATGACGAGCCTAAAGGATGGTTCTAGGTCTTATGACGAGCCTAAAGGGATGCGACTAGGTCTTACTACGAGCCTAAGGGAATGCAACTAGGTCTTATGACGAGCCTAAAGGATGGCTCTAGGTCTTATGACGAGCCTAAAGGGATGCGACTAGGTCTTACTACGAGCCTAAGGGAATGCAACTAGGTCTTATGACGTGCCTAAAGGATGGCTCTAGGTCTTATGACGAGCCTAAGGGTATGCAACTAGGTCTTATGACGAGCCTAAAGGAAGAATCTAGGTCTTATGACGAGCCTAAAGGATGGCTCTAGGTCTTATGACGAGCCTAAGGGTATGCAACTAGGTCTTATGACGAGCCTAAAGGAAGAATCTAGGTCTTATGACGAGCCTAAAGGATGGCTCTAGGTCTTATGACGAGCCTAAGGGTATGCAACTAGGTCTTATGATGAGCCTAAAGGAAGAATCTAGGTCTTATGACAAGCCTAAGGATGGTTCAAAGTGAAAGTGAGTAATATGTATGATGGGTCTAAATGGATGTAGAAGGATTAGGGTTTATGTCAAATCTGGAGATAGTAGGGCTCAAGATGGGCCTACGGATGTTTGGGTGTGAAGGCAGGGCTTAAGACGGGCCTGTGGGAATTTGATGTGGAGGAAGGGCTTGGGACGGGCCTGTGAATGTTTGGATGTGGAGATAGGGCTTAGGACGGGCCTGTGGGATGTGAGAATGGTTTGAACCTTTGGGTTTTGGACTTTTGGGCCTCAATCGGTGTTGTTGTTGCAATTGCTGGAACCAACAATTGCCCCTAGTATTCTTTCTTAAGGCAACCTGAGTTAGAGTTCATGGCGATTAATCGGAACGATCGATTGCCCCCAGTATTTTCTTATGGGAACAAGTCTCGTCCTCACAGGGTCAAGGCTTATGTTTTGATGTGGTGCTTCCTACACTCGACGTGTTTGGTTTTGCACTCGTTTCTCACTTACGAGCACAACTTCTCAACCATTGAATTTGACATTTGTTAGATTTACGCGTTCAACCTGCTACTTTCACACGATTGGATACACAACTACTAAGTCGGAAGTCTTTTGAGCTTATAACGTGGCCATGGGGTGTGATGAATGACAACAGGATAATGGAGGAATGTTTAGGATATGTGGAGCTTTAAGGATGACCAAAGCTGCAACTTGCACCGTCTCTTCGTGATGACTCCGTTATGAACTTGGGACTTGGAACTTTTGATTGTTCCTTGCATCTTCTTTCTTTTTTCCGATTCTGGGTTTCTTTGAGGCTTTTCAGGTTTGCCTTCCTTGAATCTCCTTTCCTTCGGGGTTCTTGTGTTTCCCGGTTTTGAACTTTGAGAGCTGTTTTTGATGTTAGCTCGTTTGGATCCTGTGTCACTTTGGGACCATTTGCGGATCGTTTCGTCATGCTGGTAGCAGTTTTGCTTCTTTGGACTTGTGAAGTTGTTGTTCAGAAGTCGGGCTCCTTGCCTCTTTTGGTCACCGGGTCGGTTATTCATCATTGGCGGGCTTGTTTGTGGAGCTTGTGTGTTGTAAAAGAGGTTATATATGAAAAGCTCAGCGGGGGTGCCTAGGGTGTAATGTCAGGGTTCATAAGCTTTTGGTTGTGTGTGCTGTGCCTAGGTGCTTCGTCATCCCTAATAGTTGTTTATCCGTTCTTTGTTACTTTTCATAGGTTTAAGCGTAAATTTACAAAATATCTCCTTCGTTTAGAGTCATGCCGTTTACCTCGCCTTTGAATGTGACCTCTCCGGAGTCGTGTAAAAATGACACGCTCTTTCACTCTTGGTTTTACCGCTCAAGGCACTCTCGCGAAGCGTGCACTCAGAGACGTTTGCACATTTAAACAAACGAAATAAACATTATCGTTCCTTAACTCAGATTGCCCCCAGTATTGTTGTGGGGTTTACTTAACAAACCTTAGAATGCCCAAGTTATTTATGGAGGGTGGCTGCATGGGTGATGATGAATGGTGGTGAGTGATGATGGGGCGATTGCTCAATGATTTATCTTTTTTTATATCGGCACAGTTTTTTTTAAGCTTTGGTGAAATGGTAGAAATGATGGAACGCTGTGACATGTGGGATGGCTGTGATGGAGGTGGTGAATGTTTGGACGGGAGGTGGTTTTGTACAAGGCACATGAGAGCAAAAGCTCTGTTTCTAACGCCTAAAGTACACCCCCCAAAGGAATTTTACGCGAGGTGTCCGGACGACGGTTTAACTTACTCAGCCTAGAGAAGAAAGCACAATTGCAAGGAACGAGAATCTCTTTTTATTAATGTTTCCTAGAGTGTTACAAAATGAAACAATGATTGACATGAGGACAAACCTAGCAATGAAAATACGCTTATGCATAGAACTTCTTGAGCTTATCCAAATTGACCAATCCCGGGAGCTCCTCTCCGGTACTAGCTAGAACTAAACTTGCTACACCATATGAGAACAGTTGTCTCACCAAGTATGGCCCCGACCATTTGGGTCTGAATTTCCCCCTCGGATCTGGTAGATCAGCCCTAAGTTGCTTTAGCACAAGATCACCCTCTTGAATTCCTCGTTGTTTGACTCGTTTGTTGAAAACTCGGCCATTTGCTTCTGGTAGACCTGGATACATTCGAGGGCTCGCAACCTTTTCTCGTCCAAGAAAGCCAAACTGTCGAGCCTTTTCTCCTCCCACTCAGACTCGGGTATTTGCAATTCGCTCATGACCCGTAGGGCCTTTATCTTCATCTCAATGGGCAATACTGCCTCAGTCCCGTAAACCAGGGAATGGGAGTAACCCCAGTGGCTGTCTTTACTGACGTCCTGTAACCCCAAAGAGCCATTGGTAGCTTGAATGACCAATCCCGGTAGGTATCGACCATCTTAGCTAGAATCCTCTTGATGGTCTTATTTGCCGCCTCAACGGCCCCGTTTGCCTGTGGGCGGTAGGGTGAGGAATGATGGTGTCGAATTCCATATTTCCTCATGAGTTGCTCAGTTTCGGCCTTGAACTGAACGCCATTGTCTGTAACAATTTCGAAAGGCACACCGTATCTGCAGATAATCTCACTTTCAATAAACCGTGCTGTCTGTTTGGCCCCCAATTGGGCAAAAGATTTAGCCTCTACCCACTTGCTGAAATAGTCAATCGCCACCAGGATGTAACGATGGCCATTCGACACCTTGGGATGTATTTCCCCGATGATATCAATTCCCCATGAAGCAAAGGGCCAAGGCGATGCCATATGATGTAAGGGGAGAGCTGGGAGGTGTTTTAAATCTGCATGGATTTGACACTTCTGGCATCTTTTGACGTACTGTTGACAGTCGTTTTCCATGGTTGTCCAATAATATCCGTGTCTCAGAATCTTGCGTGCCAAGGTGTGCCCACTCATATGAGTCCCACATATTCCAGCATGGACTTCGTCCATTGCCACTCTTGCCTCAATTTGCGAAAGGCACCTGTGAAGGGCTCCGGACGGCATCCTTTTGAACAGCCGTCCTGCCACTATCGTGTAGCCGAGAGCCAGTTTTCGAATTGCCAAACGATCTTGCTTACTGGCGTCCTCTGGTATACTCCCTTTTCTACGAACTTCTTGATGTCCTGAAACCATGGTTCTTCGTCCACCAATATCGCATTTATTTGAAAAGAAGGTTCATGCCGAAGGGTTACTTGGAAAAGGATATGCTGCGCATCTTCTGGCATTTCAAGAGAGGAGGCGAGGGACGCCAGGGAATCTGCAAAGGCATTATGTGATCTGGGAACATGGGCGAAGCTGATGTTTCTGAAGGCTTTTTCAAGCTGCACTAGATGGCGGTGATATGGCACTAGCTTCTCATCTCTAACTTCCCACTCGTTGTTGATGTGACACACAACCAAGAAAGAATCGCCAAAGACTTCAATATCCACTACCCCCAAACCCAGTCGTCTCGAGGCCCAGGATGCAGGCTTCATACTCAGCCATATTGTTAGTTACTTTGTAGCCTAACTTGATAGAGGTTGGCAATCGCAAACCCTCCGGCGAGATGAGCAGAATACCCACTCCATAACCATTCTTGTTGGCAGACCCATCAAAATATAATTTCCACATCCCTTTTTTTATTGTCATCACATGTTCATCAGGAAAATCATCGTTGCAACACGACTCTTCAGCAATTGGATTATCAGCCAAGTGCTCCGCTATTACCGACCCCTTAATAGCTTTTTGCACACAAAACTTGATGTCGAACTCTGACAGCAAAAGAGACCACCGTGACAACCGGCCGGTTAGAACTGGTTTTTCTATCATGTACTTGATTGGATCCATCCGAGAGATCAAGTGAATTTCAACCCCTAGCAAGTAATGTCGAAGTTTCTTTACTGCCCACACGAGTGCTGCGCAGGTTTTGTCGATGGAGGAGTACCGAGTCTCTGCATCCACCCATTTCTTGCTAAGGTAATAGATGGCGTATTCACGAGGCGGGTCACCCTGGTTCTGAGCCAACATAAGCCCCATGGAGAACTCATGGGCCGCCAAGTAGAGGATCAGAGGCCTCCCTTCGATCGGCGGCACCAAAACAGGTGGCTCCTGTAAATATTCTTTAACCCTCTCAAATGCCTGTTGGCTTTGTTCATTCCATCTTCTCGGAGCATCTTTATTCAAGAGTTTGAAGATTGGCTCACAAATTTCAGTCAGATTTCGGATGAAGCGACTGATGTATTGCACCCGTCCCAGAAAGCTTCTAACCTCTTTTTCAGTTTTGGGTGGCCGCATGTCCCTGATTGCTGCAACTTTGTCCGGGTCAACCTCAATGCCCTTTGGCGTTATCATGAAACCAAGCAACTTCCCACCAGTTACCCCGAAGCTACACTTTTCCGGGTTCAGGCGCATCTTATATTGTCGGATGCATTCAAAGAACTTTCTGAGGTTAACTAAATGATCAGTTCTCCGTTTAGCTTTCACAATCATGTCGTCCACATAGACCTCAACTTCTTTATGCATCATATCATGAAGGATTGTAGTTGCAGCTCTCTGATAAGTGGCACCCGCATTCTTCAGACCAAAAGGCATTACATTCCAGCAATAGGTTCCCCACTATGTGATGAAAGATGTTTTGTCCTGATCTTTCCTCGCCATTCTTACCTGATTGTACCCGGAGAATCCATCCATGAATGAGAAAAGCTCATGCCCCGAAGCTCCGTCGACCATGACGTCAATGTGTGGTAATGGGAAGCTGTCTTTCGGGCTGGCCTTGTTGAGGTCTCTATAATCAATGCAGACCCTAATTTTCCCATTTTTCTTCATTACCACAACAATATTGGCGAGCCAGAGGGGGTACTTGACAACTTTAATGAAACCGACCCGGTGCAGCTTTTCTATCTCCTCTTTTACCTTAACCTGCAGTTCTGGCTTCAAACGTCGCAACTTTTGAATCTTAGGTGTCACATCTGGATATGTCGGGATATGGTGTTCTGCTATTTCTGGGTCTATTCCTGGCATATCGGCATAACTCCAAGCAAAGACATCTTCGAATTCTCTAAGCAGACCTATCAGCTCATCTTTTTCATCTTTGCTCAAAGACACACCCAGTTTAACCATCCTGGGGCTATCAATGTCCCCAGATTAACCTCGGTGGTGTCTTCTATTGGCTGTGCCCTAGGGACCTTTGTTTCCAACTCAGTCAAGATTCCCTCATCATCGAGCTCTATGGGAGCTTCCGGAGATTCACTACTGGCATGGTTGGATTCTTCAAGAGGGTTGACCACTGGAGGGGCTTCTAGCGAACTGACCTGGGTTTCCAAACCTTCTATTGTAAAAGCATGTCTTGCCTCAAGCCTCGTGAGGTCACTACTGAGATTTGCCGGATTAGACATATCAAAGTCCCCGGGTTGTCCCCTGATTACCTGTTTTAAGTTTCCCCCGGTTAGCAAAGGTTTGCGCAAGGGTCGGTGTCCAACAATATTCTAGGCTCGACAATGGCCTCACGAATCATACAGGTTCAACATGTCCTCACTTGACGTTCTAACCAACTTGGGTACGGATCGATCCGGAGATGTGCTTGGGGCGCAGGCCCAGGTCACCACAACGGAATAGGGCTTGCACGCTACTGTCCTTGGGCCTCCCCACTTTTTTCACATCACCTAAAGGTGTGCGTATACGGTCGGGTCTTTGACTTACCAAACAATGGGCTAGGTAGGGGTACTGCCAGGAAAATGCTTGGGCCTAAGGCCCAAGTATTAAGAGGGTGTGGTTAGACGACACCCTCCTCTTTTCCCCCACTTATTCACATCACCTAAAAGGTGTGAGTCCCTGACAGGGGACCCTCAAATGGGTCCCGGGGTGAAATTGGTTTGTGTGGACCCTCGCTCTCATATGATGCAAGGGTGCAAAAATTGAAGTGTGCACGAAAGTAAACAAACAGAGTAAATAAAGCCATAAATAAACATTTTCAAGTTAAGCCCTCTTTCTTAAAATTAAACAAGTTAATTATGATCTAAACGGGTCCCTAGCGGAGTGTCCAGTCTGTGAGCCTCGATTTTAAACCCTATCCTCTGTTGATTAAAGTTGATTATGATCTAAACGGGTTTTAGGTCCACTTATAACCTAAGATTAATAACTATGTCATATAACAATAATTATTAAAACCTAAGCTAGCTCACTGGAACCTATTATGAGTCGCCACCTAATTTTGACCTAGATTAAATTAGGAAAGGAGAGTTCGGGTTCGGGGGCTTGATATTCGACTTATTTAGGGTTCAAATTACTTTCATTACCCCTAGAAGTCGTTTTTCCTCTACTTAGTTTAATTACGGCTTATTACGAGTCGTTTTAACCTAAGTGGGCGAGCTTCTGTTTTTTTTTGTGTTTTTTAGCATTTTTTGACAGAAAATTAAAGTGAAATTAAAAGCTATCTAAACTAGGGTTTCGGAGGCAGAATTAGGTCGAATTTTGCTTACGTCCGTAGCCACGGACCCCATGTCCGAGACCACGGACCCCAGTTCACCTAATTATACAGAAGAGTCGAAATTAAAGGAAAACAGAAAATTGCGAAGTCCGGGGCCACGGACAGGCTGTCTGTCGACCCGGACATTATTAGAAAACCTAAATTTTGAATTTTTAAAAATCCCACCGCCGTCCGTGGGCGTACGGGCTTACGGACAGGGAGTCCGGGACCCCGGACATGACGTCCATGGGTGCGGACCGCCCTCGGACGGCGGCGTTGAGGCCGTTCCCGAAGGTGTTTTTCGCTCAAATTTTATGGGTGTGTATCTTGAAAGATGTACAAGACGTTAGTGATTGAAAGTTTTCAATTTGAATTCGAATTAAACATGAAACTTAGTAAACAAGTTATTGGACAGAAGCTTAAGCAAATAGCAATACAGAAGCGTAGAAGGGTTAGTTTAAGCCCAAAATTTGAGGCAAGACAGATAATACCGTAGAGAATTAGGGAAGTGGAGTGTCTACCTGTTTTACCTTCAGATTCACAACGATTCTTCACACCAGGATTCGTCGAGTGCTCCGTTGATGGCAGACCCGAAAGGTTTTCGAACCAAGCTTCTGGTTGTCGGTTGTTCTTGCTGTTCTTCATGTTTTGGTGGTGTTTTGTGGGGTTTTGATGATTATTGGTGCTTTGGGGATTGGAAAACGTGTTTAGATGGTGATTTCGGGGGATTTTCGGTGTGATTTGGGTGGCCAGGTGTTGGAAAACGTGTGAGAGAGAGGAGGCTGTGTTTTCTGACTCTCTAGGGTTCTTGAGCATATGAGGTTCTTATATTATCCAAAAACCTATCCCCTTATATGGACTTTCTTAAAGATAAAGAAAATCTAGTAAAAGTAAGATTTTTTGGTATTTTAATTAAAAGACTTCCCAAAGGAATTTTGCTGTGAAATTTTAACCACATGTCAAGGATGGATATTATGAATTTTCTGAGGTGGAACCGAATTTTTTAAATGTTGGAATATTTTTAAATTGAATTTCTTGCCAGATTCTGTCAGAAATTACTTGAAAATTTTTGGAAACTCGAAAAATCAAAATTCCAATGCCATTATGCTTAGAATGTCATCCTCTATCATGGGTTAAAATATCAAAGCATTTCAAGCTGATTTGGGAATCCTTTGGAGGAGAGAGAAAGCTTATAGGAGGTCTCAGGAGCCTTTAAAGATTACCAAAATGCCCCTGAAAATGACGAAGCTGCTCCCCATGCCATGGAACGCGCCGATCGAGCCGGAATCCCACACTACTTGATTAAAATGCCTCTCACAACACCAGCACCCCGTAGACCCTAACCCAGGGGGTCAAAATTTTGGGTACAACACGAACATGCTCTGCAACTCTTCTTCATTCTCTTCAACCTAGCTCACGGTAATTTTTGCAACCCTAAATCGCGAACAAAGAACATGCTCCGTCCTCACTCATTCTCTTGTTTTTCGGTAATTTTTGCAGCTTACACTTGCGAACAAGGAACACATGCTCTGCCTCAACTTCACTCACTGTAATTTTCGCAACCATAACTGGCAAACAAGGAACATGGCCTACGCCTCCATTCTTCATTCTCTTCAACTTCACTATAATTTTGCAACCCACCGCAAACAAGGAACATACTACGCCTCCATTCTTCACTCATTATTTTGCAACCCTAAATCGCAAACAAGGAACATACATGTTCTAGCCTTTTCATTCTCTTATGTGCTCTGTTTGAGATCTGCGAAGCGGCGCTTCTAAATCGTCGGTGATTTTGAAAAAAAGTTCATAGACTATAAACCATGGTTATATGTATAACCGTGGTTTATTCGTTGATTTTATACATTATATACCACGGTTTTGAGACTAACCGTCGTATAAAAGGTACTTTATACCACGGTTCTCACCTTAACCGTCGTTTAAAATCGGTGAGGACCGCGTCCAAAAACGGTCTTAAACGACGGTCATAGTAAACCATGGTATATAGTCTACTTTTAAACGACGGTTTTAAATCGTGGTATATAGGCAATTTTCTATATGCGACGCGAGCATAAACCACGGTTCCTAACCGTTGTATATAGGCAAAATAACCGTGGTTTAAAACATTTTTTCTACTAGTGGCTATAGCAGCACTTGCCATGGCAAGTGCGCCATGCAGGCTGGCTATCGGTTCAACACTTACTGGTTGCGGTATTATTTCTGCCTGTACCGTATTCGGTAGCCTTGTCGGCCCTTACTTTGATCTTACAGTCTTGATAGTAAATCTTCTAAGCGACTCTCATTGGTCTTGACATGGTAGTCGTTAACTAGGGTGACTCTCCATTCTTAGAGGCCCCTATACGTTTAGCTCTGTGTCATTCCTTATCACCTGTCTCCACACTTTACTGTGGTTATCGAGGCTGGGTTCTTATTTAGGCACTACTTAGTAGTCCTATTAATGTATGTTTCATAAATACTCCCATAGTTGTCTAAACTATGATAATCGGGTATTACAGCCTCTTTGGTGTTGTAGGTTTGGAGTTATCCAACCTTGCCCATTTCCTTAGTCGGTTAGTATACGATTGGCGGTATTATCTAACATTTTTTTTTGGTCCTGTAGACATGTGTCTAGGGTCTCATTTCTTCACCTTTCTGCTTCATTATACGGTTAGTGCATTCCTTCTTGATGGTCAGTCATGGTTCTCTCGACTGCTAAGCATGTCGACCCATGCTTCCGGAAATTCCATTCTCCTATGCATAGGATTCTTCAATTCTCCGCTATTAAGTGCAGTTAACGTCGTTCAGACGGGGACCGTCTCCGGGATTTCCTGTTCTTGGAATCTATCGTACGACCGGTTCCCCGTTCTTACAGAAATACTTAATAACGACCAGATCGGGTTTCCCGAGTATGAGAGGACTTTCATCTCTCTGGCGTTCTTTCCCGAGTTATAAAACGGGGGTTGTGGAGGGCATGAAGGATGTTGTAGGTATCCCGTACACACGGGGAATGCGTAACTAGCGTATCTCTCATGCTATCACTCAACCCTTAACCCAAAGTTTTAAACTCCTAACTCGGTACTTCCTAAGCTCGGTATTTCTCTCATCAGAGCGATACTTCGCTCTGATACCACTTTTTGTAACACCCCAACTACAAACACAATACTTAACAAACGATTGCAGTGGAATTACAACTCAACACTTAACTTAATCCATGGGTGCTACATGCCTTTAGCCACCCACGTAGCTAATAAGGCTAATACATACATAGTGTACCGGTCTGATGGACAGGACTCCCGAGCATTAAACATTACAATTCCACTTCATAACTAAACCGAGTCAATTACACTTACATTACAACTATACCGAGTCTAATACATTCAGATACTGATATCACACTTCGGTCTTACACCACTTACAAATACATAAGCAAACTAAATTAACTACCCATGCATAATCAGCCACCCTGTCCTACTCTCGAACGGCTACCAGCTCCATTGTACCTGAAAGGTAATGGGTGGCCCCAAAGGGGCTCAACACCTTTGCTGGTATGGTAATCGTGCAGCCCGCATACTACCGGCCGGGCCACACACAACTAATTGCCGTGTAAGCATGCGGTTGATTATATTTAAATCATGCATGAGAAACTATAAACATACATTACAAACAACTGGTAATCAACACAGAAACACGGTTATCAAGTATCACACATTAACGTTTACTAAATCACTTTACTTGGTCTTTAGACCATAAGGGTTTTACTTCAAGGGCTCCATTCTTATTGGTGAACACTTACCCGTCTATTCGGGTTACACATATTTACTTCTTATAATAACGTGGGGTTTGGTATTGGTGATCAATGTACTCAACGTAACAACATGCATCACACATTAACGTACACACAATATGGCTCAGGAAGAGTCTCGTGAGGACTCGGACCGAAATGAGGGTTAGCCAACTTATTAGAGCCTAGAGAATACTTTTATTCTCATGTTGAGCTCATAACATACTATGTAACACCCCATCCAACAACAAACACACTTAACAACAAACTGCAGCGGAAAACAAACTTCAACACATTACTTAACTTCTTGGTGTTACACGCCATTAACCACCCACGTGGCTAACAAGGCTAATACATATACATTGTACCGGTCTGATGGGCTAAATTCCCGAGCGACTACACATTACTATCCCTTTCCATTAACAACAACGACAACATACACCTTTCAACTATACCGAGTATTTATAAACTGATGCCGATAACAATTTCGGTCTTACTACACCTACTGTATATATACACTTAAATGATCACCCATGTACAATGACTACCCCGTCCTACTCTCGAACGGCTTCCAGCTCTCTGTACCTGAAACAGGAAAAGAAGAGAAAGGGTGGCCCCCAAGGGGCTCAGCACCTTTGCTGGTATGGTAATCCCGCAGCCCACATGCTACCGGGCCACGCACAACTAATTGTCGTCTTAGCATGCGGTTGATTATTTTTAAATCATACATGCAACTGTAAACAAACAACACATAATCATTTCGCCTCAACGGGCTCAACAAACGGATAATATCCTTACTTAATAAGTCACTCATGGTATTCATTATCCCTAGAGTGTTCCTCCTCTAATGGAGCTACTTCCTTAATAGACGACACTTACCCTTAAATCGGGTTATCCTTAAACGCCTCTTATCACAAACTGGGAATCATATCCATGATCCACACACTCCACATTATACAACATATAACATACACTACATACAACACCTAACAACACTTTGCATGTTTCCACGTGCACAACATAATACCGCAATAATATTGCATCACAACAAATACATAACATAACGGGAATGGTTCTCTTAGGAACCGACCCAAACATAGTTAGTTCACTGGGAGAGCCTAGAGGATGCTGTCAAACTCATGCTAAGCTCGTTTACATAACTCGTTACCGTTCTGTTAGGCGAACGGTTAACTTAACATAAGGATGGATCGGGTTTAGTGACCCGAACACAACATACATAATCCCCAACAGACGTGAGTCAAGAGCCTTGGTTAAGCTCAGGGGTGATCGAAGACCAATGAAGGAAGACAATCAAGAGAGAGGAAGCTGAAGAAACTGTATACAACAACTCCCAAACATCACGCGACCAGAACAACCGGATTCCTCACCCCCCATAATATATAAATATTCACAATTAAAGACTCCGCTGTGGAACCTATCACATCAGCACACAATACAGTATTAGAACTGGGTTAAACATACAATGGAGATCCCTACATTCACTTACACAACATCACATAATCAGCTCACGCATAGCCGTGGTTAGAACGCCCCATGGTTCGGGTCGTTTAATCGAATACCGAACTCTCATGTGATCCTAGACTCAGTTAACTAAGGTTAACACTGCCGAGGTTAATGGTATCGGAGTTGAACACGCCACATATATGAATTACTGTAAACTCATTACATGTTTATCTTACAACGTGGCAAACATACAGAAAAACACATTGGCATACAAGCCGGTGTAATCCGGTAGGACACAGGTTGCAAGAAAAACCATACCTGTCACCGGAGTCCACTTTACCACGTCCACTTATGTTCCTCGAGCAATTCTCGAACAACTGATACATTACATGTACTTTTATTAACATCGGGGTAGCATGATTTAATGTCTAATGCTTATAACTTCTCCCCGTTAACTTAGATAATACTTAACATTTTAACTTGTTTTACTCTCACATTTTAATAAACTTTAACCCCACTTTATTGTCATTAAAACTCACCTAACATGTCCTTAACAACCTTATAACATCATTACCTATCAATCCCCTCATACACATCATTTCCATACCTTAAACAACAATTTTGGTCCATACAGTGGCCTGTCCGAACTGTGTCCGAACCTCCAAGTTCGGACGCAAGCTGTGACTTTGAACTGAAATAGACACACGTCCGAACTTGTGTCCGGACTTTGGAAGTTCGGACGTGAGTCGAGAATCTCTTAATGCGGAAATCCATGCGTCCGAACATGTGTCCAGGACTTCCCAAGTTCGGACACAGTTCGAGTGTGCAAAACTTCTTACCCACAGAGCCTGTCCGAACTTCCATGTCCGGACGGAAGTTCGGAAAGGCAAAATGCTCAACTTCCAAACCTTTAAAACACTTAGCCAAATTCCTCCAAAGCCTCCAACACTTATAGTTATACTCCTTAAGTCCTTAAGTGATGATTCATGCCAATTCTAACCATTATACCAAGACATATCTTCCACACAAACATCATCATTCAAACATCCTTTCTTACATATCAAAACTCCTTATGTCATTCTTACAATTCCTTTCCCAAGCTTACACTTCCTCCTTAATTTACCAAATCCTCTTTTCACAACTTCTTGAATTCTTTCTCAAAACCTCACTTAAACATCATTCTCTCCTTATTCATCAACATTACCCAAACCTTAAACAACTTCTCCAAGACTTAAATACATCCTAAAAACACTCATTGGGTTTCTAGAACTTCCAAGACAATGCCTAAATCCTTGCATCACACTAAATCACCTTAATACATGTTTTCTTCTCAAGTAAACATTTATTCACCTTTAACACTTCCTAGTTCACCAAAACTCACTTAAAACACTTAGAACTTCTTACACATTTCCCAAATTTGGCCATAGCTTCTCTATGTACTCACATCCAAACACTTAGGTTTTTACCTTATTTCATTCAAGAACACCTAAAATCCATCAAGAACATTTTTACAGACAAACTTCACACATTAAGCACTACATCACAATATAGTGCATAACTTAAATTGCTTGGCACTTAGGCCCTTAAATAACATGGCTCTTAGGCCCTTAAATTGCATAAACCTTAAACACTGAATTTCCCACATAAGTAATGTTGACCTGCAAATACACCCAACAATACATATGCCCTTAATAAACTCCTTGAGAACACCTTACTAAGTCATTCACCATTTGCTCTTTTGGTAGTTTTAACAAGCATCATAAGCTCATTTCTCCTAAGGCATTAAACCACATTGAGATAGCGTATTTACCTCTTTTCCACTCAAACTCTTTCTTGTTTCCTTATAAACCGGTAAGGCATTTCATTCCTTGTCAACTACTAAACAATATACCAACATTGAAATGAGTATATAAGCTTTATGCCTCATCTCATTGTAAACCCTAGGTTTACATTATTTCAAAAACATTAATGTGGTTGTTTTACCTTGATCTTTGAAGGGAGTTTGAATATCTATGAAGAGAGGACTCCACCTAGTCCATAAGAATTGGAATGAAGCTAGAACAAAGTCACACAAAGAGCTCCATCAATGAGTATTTTCGGTCACACACAAAACATGGAGGAAACTTGATTTTTCTTTGAGATTCCTTACCTAGGAGCAAAGGAGATCAATAATATGTGAAAAGACAAGCTCAAGCCCCTTCAATGGTGGAACTCCATGGCACCGAAATGGGGCTCTTGAAGTTTTGAGAAGATAGGAATGAAGAGCTTGATGAGAGGAAGAGAATGGTGGTGTTTGTTTTTTATTTGGTTAAGTGAGCCATGAGATATTGACAATGGAAGATGGTGAAATGGTGGTGGTGCTGTAGCTTCACCGTGAGAACAGAAAGAAGAGAGGTAGAAGAAGAAGGGAACCGTGTGAAATGAAGAAAGAAATGAGAGAAGTGAGTTTGGTTTTGTTTTTGAAGATATTTATGACTTAAAGCAAATAGTAACTTATGAGTCATCTTTATTTACTTAATAAGTTAACATGTTTGGTGACTCATTACTACAAAAACCGGCCCCCTTTTTAGTCTAGGGGTATTATAGTCTTTATTGACTCATTTAATTACTTATAACATCATATGTTACAAACTAGCTTATAAAAATCACTATTCACAAAAACAAGGCACATAGAAGTGAAATTTTTGATTTCCCATTGATATAGACTTCCAAATGTGATAATATATAGTACACATGTTAATTAAAGAGTAATGATGGACATTTAGCCATTCAAAACTCATTTACAAGACAATTTTTCAAAAACGTGCTTTAAGACTCCTTAAAGCACTTTTTGTGTTTTAACTTGTTTTCAAGCTTGGTTTTCTTTGGTAATTGATTTAATATGTTCATTAACATATTTATAAGGTATAGGTATGACCATTAGGTCTTATACAAATTTATCCCAAGCTTAGAGAACATTTTTGCTCATATTGACTTTAAGGTATCTTCTTGTGTTTTATTTGGTTTAACTTTCCATCAAGGTTTCCCAAGGACTTATTTAGCTTTATTAAATCATAATTGAATATTATTAAGTCTTGGTAGGCTCTTTGGGTCCTAACCAAGTTCACTCATAGCTTAGAGCATGTTTTTGCTCAAACCGTGTCCTAGTGCTTTATTGCATTTTACTATGATTTAAATTGTCCACTGATGTTTCTAAGGCACTTTTTAGCCTTTATATAACATAGTTTGATATTTAAACCACATATCAAGGTTTGGGGTATTTCAATCTACCCCCCTTAAAAGAACTTCGTCCTCGAAGTTCACACTTTCCACACATCATTAGATTAGAACACAGGAATCACTTGGAAATAAACTTCCATAACCAAACACACTTTACATCACAACCTCGGACTTAATGGTCCGGGCAACACATTCACATCCGCACATAACATAACATATCCACATGATAACCTCGGACTCTATGGTCCGAGTATCTTAACAACACTTACACATACATAACAACCCCTTTGACTCACTGGTCTTGGGTAACATAACAACATTTGGACACATAGGTCCCGATAACATAACAGTCTTTAGACACATAGGTCTATGTAACACCACACATTTAGACTCATAGGCCTTGATAGCATACACTTTAAGAACTCGAGGTCAAAATAACATTTATTACACATACCAAACAACATGTCATAGCATGTATAGCAATCAAAAATACTTTTACATACACACTGTGATCCCGCAGAACCCGGTCGCGATGGACACCTTCCGTCCCCGTGCCTTTGGGAGATTAAAACAATCACATAAATTTGAAATTTTTCTTGTGAGGTTAAGTAAGAAGACTTTAATTATGTAAAGTATCCATCAACGTTTTATAAATACCAATTGAAAATCCTTTTGAAAACACACACAACTCCAAGTCCAACTTAAGCTCTTTGCTTCTTTTCTTAGCGTGGTTATTTGTGACCACTTATAGGGAGTTTCAAGAGTCATCCAACCCTGATGTGATCAGCATCAGTGTAGAACTATCCTTCCACTCCAATTTGTGTTCGGCTTCCCTTGATCACATGCAAATCAAGTTCCACCTCCCACTTCATTTTCAAGCATCAATTAAATCACTCATTTCCAATTTTCTATCTTTTAAATCATTCTAGTCATGATCATAACATCTCCAAGGATAGAACTCCGTCTATCAGTTATCTCCATTCACTTTAATGTTGTTGCCTAGGGAATCCTATTCTCGCTAGGTTCTATGTCGGTATCATGCCCTTTCTTGAATCACTATATAGTATATATATACACATATATTTTATCAAAATACAACACACAATTTCACATTTATACACTGTCGAGGTTTGTTCCCCCGGGAGTTTCTCTACTCCCACACTTGTACTATCACTCACAATTGTTAATAAATCAACACACTTATCACAATGGTATTCGCATCTTCTGTGCGCAATTACCACAATTAAACCATGAATGAATGTGTATGTTTACGTAACACACACACCAATCATCAAAACAATAATAATATTTTGTGCTATGCACAATATAAGTCACATACACTACGTACACTTGTACGGTAATATACACTAAGTGGTTTTGCGCTCTACCCCCCTTAAAAGGGATTACGCCCACGTAATAAATCACTAAACATTGGCTTATAATGTTCTGCCGTCGTGAAGTGTTTTAACTTCCACGCGGTCTATCACACAATGGATTCTGATTAGAGGATCTTAACCATATTGGCGGTTTAGTTCCTAAACCAAGAATTCTCATTGGAGTTTGTTTAAACTCTTAGTTGGTTTCGATTCTAGCCTGTTAGGCTTCTAGGCGTTAATAATTAGCCATTCACTCGTATTCACCATGTACATTCAACACTTGAATCACTGGCTCACTAGTTTCTGCTGCGAAGCTCTAGTAACTGTAGAGCTTAATTGCCCCATTTGTTATTCTTACTGTATTGTACATCCCCAATTATCACCTTTATCTTGGTGACAATGGTTTCTCAACCGACGCGTGGTATCTTTTACCGTTAGTGAATTCGGTGAGTTATACACTTTCTATCCACTTCCATAACAATTTACTGTGTATACCACTATGTATTTCACAATGATTGACTTGTTCCCTTCCGACTTACTGTCGGTTGAGATTGAGCTACTACCTAGTGTGTAGTGCTCTCTCATCTATTTACAACATTTGGGGTATATTCCATACCGATATTTGGCAGTTAGTGCTACTGTAGTCACTTACTGTTAATCATGTCTCCACATTTGGTTTTGTACAAGTACTCTTTTATTGGTGTGGCCTTGCATTTCCTATGCATCGGTCATTACAACATTATTCCTCCACAATTAACATGTTTCCAATTCCTGGCTATCCCACTCGATCATTACTGCGCAAGTGCAATACCAAAACACTCAGTCATACAGAGTGCAGAGGTGTAAACTCTTGACAGTAAATCCCTTATGTGATTCGCCATGGAATTCACACTGAGTTTCCTTATCACATAGTACCGACCATTGGCTTATTGCCCAGTCTGTGTATCATCACTTGCTTGCATGTCCATTGAGTTTAACTCATAACGGGTCTTATCTGCCACATCATTATTCAACAACACTTATACAACGGTCGCTTACTGCACCGTGCTTATTGTATAACACTAACTTACATCGTATTTACTGTCACATTAACTTCCACGCATATACTTACATCATTCGTATTATGGTTCATCACTCATTTGGATGACTACTGAATGCTCCTTGAGCGTCGATCATTCGAGTCACAAGCCGACATTATTCAGCTCGGTGTTTCACTTTATACACACGTACTACTAAGCTAACTGCTCTCTTTCAATAATAACATCGTCCATCCTTAACATATTTCTTGAACTTGATTCACATAACTACCGCTCCTGCGGTTTCAGAATATCGAGAGGTATCCCCACTCTTAATGCAGTGGTTTGTTTACCACTCTATTCACTTATATAACATAAACTTCTACAATCAATCTAATTTTCATAACACATTTTATTTGTGGCTTATAAGCCTTACTGCCTTGAGCTGCGCTCATTGTAAGCTGTCCACACATATGTACTTCTTTGTACAACATTACATGGTTTGGATGTTATATTGAGCTCCATGACAAGGTCGTTGCATTCCGTTTCCTTTCATGGGATGCCCCTTAGGATTGTCAGTCCGTCTCCTGACAACTTATGTCTAAACTGGGTGTTAATTTCAACCCTTGTGTTTTCGTCAGGTCATTTCCTGCAACAACTGTTGATGCGAACACCCTTCAAGGATTGTTCCTGGGTGTTGCTAAGTTATGCTTTTTACATCTGGTTCACACTTATTGGTACATTCAGTTAGCCACGCCTTTTTGCGTTCTTAACTGACTTATTACCCCCCTTCTGTGAAGATCAACACTTCCTGGTAGTGTAGGTACTCATTCTGGGAATTTCATCCCGTTCATTGCACATTAATGTGTCCACATTAGGCATCTGCTTAGCCATGGACAGGCCGGGTCATCGTTCCAGCTAACATGTTTACCCCAGAGGATCCTTAAGACGTATACGATGTCTTTACATTACAGTTAGTGCACTTCGCACCTCCCGACTCTTAAGCATTTGGTTGAAAGGAATTCAGTAATTCCTTCAGTCTCGTTAACTGAACTGGGTTCCTTTACTTCAACCATTCATGGTAATCCTTAGCTGTTATTTGACTTATACTGCTGACCGTAGAACGGAGTCGACTACTTCCCGTGTTTCAGACTCTACTCGTATACATATGTGGGGTACCATACTGATACATTACTACTTACCCAACTACCCATAAGTAGGTCTGTCAGGCCCACAAGCTCCTATCGGAGTGCGGTCCTCCCACATTTCAGTTGGTACACTCGTAGTGTCTGTCACACGCCTAGGTGAAGTATTCTGTTGTCAACTCCCTTATATTGTCCCGTGACAATATTCATTCCATGCTCCCCGAACTTAATCGAGGGAAAGTTTATCCACTGTTGTATCTTTATCAACTGCCCTTGGTTTTACTGGTTTGGTTTAAAAGAAGGTTGGAAAGAAGTGTTGGTTTGAAAGAAAATCTGGTTTTGAAAAGAAAAGGGTTAGATAAATCTGGGTTTGAAAGAAAATTTTCATGGTTTCACGACATCTTCTTACCTTAACCAAGTCTAGCTTCTTGCTGACTGGTGTACTTACAACTACAGGGTTTAGGCTAACAGGCCTTTCCACTGTTATGACGATCACATTTTAACTTTATGGTACTTTACTAAGTACTCTGTAGTGGTTATAAATTTCCCGAACAGCCCTGTTATAGCAGCACTTGCTATGGCAAGTGCGCCATGCTAACCGGCTATCGGTTTAACACATACCGGTTGTGGTATTGTTTTTACCCATACTGTCATCAGTGGCCTTGTTGGCCCTCACTGATGTTACTGCCTTGACAATAACTCTTCTAGGTGACTTCTCACTGTCTTCACATGACGATCATCAACTAGGGTGTTTCCCATTCTGGGAGACCCCTTTTCTTAGTATTGTATTCTCTTTGTAGCCCGTTCCACGTATTTGGGCACTACGTTGCAGTTCCCTTGTCGGTTGGTATACCGTTAGTGCCTTATTTATCAACTGTGATCCCGTAGACACTCATCTCGGGTTTCACTAATCCACTTCTTGCCCGTTGCACGGTCGGTGCGTTGCAAGCTGGTTACTCTCGACTGCTCTGCATGTCGACCCAGGTTGCCGGAAATTCTATTCTCCTATACACAAAATCCTTCATTCTTCGCTATTTAATGCGGTTAACATTGTTCAGATGTGCACCGTCTCCGGGATTCCCAGTTTTCGGGATCTACCGTATGACAGGTTCTCCGTACCTTTAGCGGTATATAATAACAGCCAGATCGGTATTCCCGAGTACGCGAGGACTTCCATCTCTCTGGCGTTGTTTCCCCAAGTTATATACAGGGATTGTGGAGGGCGGGATGGATATTGTAGGTTTCCAGTACCCACTGGTAAGTCCTAACTAGCGTATCTCTCACGCTATCACTCAACCCTTAACCCAAAGTACTAAAATCCTAACTCGGTACTTCCTAAGCTCGGTAATTCAGTCATCAGAGCGATACTTCGCTCTGATTCCACTTTTTGTAACACCCCATCCAACAACAAACTGCAGCGGAAAACAAACTTCAACACATTACTTAACTTCTTGGTGTTACACGCCGTTAACCACCCACGTGGCTAACAAGGCTAATACATATACATTGTACCGGTCTGATGGGCTAAATTCCCGAGCGACTACACATTACTATCCCTTTCCATTAACAACAACGACAACATACACCTTTCAACTATACCGAGTATTTATAAACTGATGCCGATAACAATTTCGGTCTTACTACACCTACTGTATATATACACTTAAATGATCACCCATGTACAATGACTACCCCGTCCTACTCTCGAACGGCTTCCAGCTCTCTGTACCTGAAACAGGAAAAGAAGAGAAAGGGTGGCCCCCAAGGGGCTCAGCACCTTTGCTGGTATGGTAATCCCGCAGCCCACATGCTACCGGGCCACGCACAACTAATTGTCGTCTTAGCATGCGGTTGATTATTTTTAAATCATACATGCAACTGTAAACACACAACACATAATCATTTCGCCTCAACGGGCTCAACAAACGGATAATATATCCTTACTTAATAAGTCACTCATGGTATTCATTATCCCTAGAGTGTTCCTCCTCTAATGGAGCTACTTCCTTAATAGACGACACTTACCCTTAAATCGGGTTATCCTTAAACGCCTCTTATCACAAACTGGGAATCATATCCATGATCCACACACTCCACATTATACAACATATAACATACACTACATACAACACCTAACAACACTTTGCACGTTTCCACGTGCACAACATAATACCGCAATAAATATTGCATCACAACAAAATACATAACATAACGGGAATGGTTCTCTTAGGAACCAACCCAAACATAGTTAGTTCACTGGGAGAGCCTAGAGGATGCTGTCAAACTCATGCTAAGCTCGTTTACATAACTCGTTACCGTTCTGTTAGGCGAACGGTTAACTTAACATAAGGATGGATCGGGTTTAGTGACCCGAACACAACATACATAATCCCCAACAGACGTGAGTCAAGAGCCTTGGTTAAGCTCAGGGGTGATCGAAGACCAATGAAGGAAGACAATCAACAGAGAGGAAGCTGAAGAAACTGTATACAACAACTCCCAAACAACGCACGACCGGAACAACCGGATTCCTCACCCCCCATAATATATAAATATTCACAATTAAAGACTCCGCTGTGGAACCTATCACATTAGCACACAATACAGTATTAGAACTGGGTTAAACATACAAGGGAGATCCCTACATTCACTTACACAACATCACATAATCAGCTCACGCATAGCCGTGGTTAGAACGCCCCATGGTTCGGGTCGTTTAATCCGAATACCGAACTCTCATGTGATCCTAGACTCAGTTAACTAAGGTTAACACTGCCGAGGTTAAATGGTATCGGAGTTGAACACGCCACATATATGAATTACTGTAAACTCATTACATGTTTTATCTTACAACGTGGCAAACATACAGAAAAACACATTGGCATACAAGCCGGTGTAATCCGGTAGGACACAGGTTGCAAGAAAACCATACCTGTCACCGGAGTCCACTTTACCACGTCCACTTATGTTCCTCGAGCAATTCTCGAACAACTGATAACATTACATGTACTTTTATTAACATCGGGGTAGCATGATTATTTAATGTCTAATGCTTATAACTTCTCCCCGTTAACTTAGATACATAACTTAACATTTTTAACTTGTTTTACTCTCACATTTTAATACAACTTTTAACCCACTTTATTGTCATTAAAACTCACCTAACATGTCCTTAACAACCTTATAACATCATTACCTATCAATCCCCATCATTACACATCATTTCCATACCTTAAAACAACAATTTTGGTCCATACAGTGGCCTGTCCGAACTTGTGTCCGAACCTCCAAGTTCGGACGCAAGCCGTGACTTTGAACTGAAAATAGACACACGTCCGAACTTGTGTCCGGACTTCGGAAGTTCGGACGTGAGTCGAGAATCTCTTAATGCGGAAATCCATGCGTCCGAACATGTGTCCGGACTTCCCAAGTTCGGACACAGTTCGAGTGTGCAAAACTTCTTACCCAACAGAGCCTGTCCGAACTTCCATGTCCGGACGGAAGTTCGGACAAGGCAAAATGCTCAACTTCCAAACCTTTAAACACTTACAAATTCCTCCAAAGCCTCCAACACTATAGTTTATACTCCTTAAGTCCTTAAGTGATGATTCATGCCAATTCTAACCATTATACCAAGACATATCTTCCACACAAACATCATCATTCAAACATCCTTTCTTACATATCAAAACTCCTTATGTCATTCTTACAATTCCTTTCCCAAGCTTACACTTCCTCCTTAATTTACCAAATCCTCTTTTCACAACTTCTTGAATTCTTTTCTCAAAACCTCACTTAAGCATCATTCTCTCCTTATTCATCAACATTACCCAAACCTCAAACAACTTCTCCAAGACTTAAATACATCCTAAAAACACTCATTGGGTTTCTAGAACTTCCAAGACAATGCCTAAATCCTTGCATCACACTAAATCACCTTAATACATGTTTTCTTCTCAAGTAAACATTTATTCACCTTTAACACTTCCTAGTTCACCAAAACTCACTTAAAACACTTAGAACTTCTTACACATTTCCCAAATTTGGCCATAGCTTCTCTTGTATATACTCACATCCAAACACTTAGGTTTTTACCTTATTTCATTCAAGAACACCTAAAATCCATCAAGAACATTTTTACAGACAAACTTCACACATTAAGCACTACATCACAATATAGTGCATAACTTAAATTGCTTGGCACTTAGGCCCTTAAATAACATGGCTCTTAGGCCCTTAAATTGCATAAACCTTAAACACTGAATTTCCCACATAAGTAATGCCTTTGACCTGCAAATACACCCAACAATACATATGCCCTTAATAAACTCCTTGAGAACACCTTACTAAGTCATTCACCATTTGCTCTTTTGGTAGTTTTAACAAGCATCATAAGCTCATTTCTCCTAAGGCATTAAACCACATTGAGATAGCGTATTTACCTCTTTTCCACTCAAACTTCTTTCTTGTTTCCTTATAAACCGGTAAGGCATTTCATTCCTTGTCAACTACTAAACAATATACCAACATTGAAATGAGTATATAAGCTTTATGCCTCATCTCATTGTAAACCCTAGGTTTACATTATTTCAAAAACATTAATGTGGTTGTTTTACCTTGATCTTTGAAGGGAGTTTGAATATCTATGAAGAGAGGACTCCACCTAGTCCATAAGAGATTGGAATGAAGCTAGAACAAAGTCACACAAAGAGCTCCATCAATGAGTATTTTCGGTCACACACAAAACATGGAGGAAACTTGATTTTTCTTTGAGATTCCTTACCTAGGAGCAAAGGAGATCAATAATATGTGAAAAGACAAGCTCAAGCCCCTTCAATGGTGGAACTCCATGGCACCGAAATGGGGCTCTTGAAGTTTTGAGAAGATAGGAATGAAGAGCTTGATGAGAGGAAGAGAATGGTGGTGTTTGTTTTTGATTTGGTTAAGTGAGCCATGAGATATTGACAATGGAAGATGGTGAAATGGTGGTGGTGCTGTAGCTTCACCGTGAGAACAGAAAGAAGAGAGGTAGAAGAAGAAGGGAACCGTGTGAAATGAAGAAAGAAATGAGAGAAGTGAGTTTGGTTTTGTTTTTGAAGATATTTATGACTTAAAGCAAATAGTAACTTATGAGTCATCTTTATTTACTTAATAAGTTAACATGTTTGGTGACTCATTACTACAAAAACCGGCCCCCTTTTTAGTCTAGGGGTATTATAGTCTTTATTGACTCATTTAATTACTTATAACATCATATGTTACAAACTAGCTTATAAAAATCACTATTCAGAAAACAAAGGCACATAGAAGTGAAATTTTTGATTTCCCATTGATATAGACTTCCAAATGTGATACTATATAGTACACATGTTAATTAAAGAGTAATGATGGACATTTAGCCATTCAAAACTCATTTACAAGACAATTTTTCAAAAACGTGCTTTAAGACTCCTTAAAGCACTTTTTGTGTTTTAACTTGTTTTCAAGCTTGGTTTTCTTTGGTAATTGATTTAATATGTTCATTAACATATTTATAAGGTATAGGTATGACCATTAGGTCTTATACAAATTTATCCCAAGCTTAGAGACATTTTTGCTCATATTGACTTTAAGGTATCTTCTTGTGTTTTATTTGGTTTAACTGTCCACCAAGGTTTCCCAAGGACTTATTTAGCTTTATTAAATCATAATTGAATATTATTAAGTCTTGGTAGGCTCTTTGGGTCCTAACCAAGTTCACTCATAGCTTAGAGCATGTTTTTGCTCAAACCGTGTCCTAGTGCTTTATTGCATTTTACTATGATTTAAATTGTCCACTTATGTTTCTAAGGCACTTTTTAGCCTTTATATAACATAGTTTGATATTTAAACCACATATCAAGGTTTGGGGTATTTCATACTAACTTATTGTTCTTCTTAGAGAACATATACTTTACTTAAGATGTGTCGGATATAATATAGCTCCGAACACACCGTACACATTTACTTTACTTAGATGTGTTGGCCATAATATAGGCCCGATCACACCATACACATATCCCCTAGCCCCGAATAATAGTCAAGGTAGGAGAGCCAGCTATAGGCTCGTGGGAGATTGAATTCCTAGAAGGAAAACAACCGAACAAGGGAGAGAGTTGAACCAAATATAGATATCAACTCCCATACATACGCGCGCGACCGGACACCCGGATTCCTCACCCCCCAATTATACATTAGTTAGAAGTTCCCTTATGGAACTTATCATATCATGTCACCATATGGTGTTACAAACTTAGTTAAACACACAAGGGAGGTAACATACAATTCGACATACATGAACAACCACAATCGTTAAATCACATACTCAAAAAAAAGGGCAACACACATCTCTTATAGCCACATTATACAACTAACGCACTGATAGCCGTAGTTAGAACGTTCCCGTAGGTTGGGATGTTAAGTCCGAATACCGATCTCTTATGTGATCCTAGAGTCGGTTAGCTACGGTTTAACATATATTCGAGGTTAAACAGTATCGTAACTAAATACGCCACATAAATGAATTACTTTAAACTCATTACATGCTTTATCTTGCAAGGTGGCAAACTTATAGAAAATCAAGTTGGCATACAAGCCGGTGTAACCCGGTAGGACACAGGTTGCACGAAACCATTACCTTACACCATGGGTTACTCTACTACCGTGTCCCCCGAGGATTTACTCCAACGCATCACCTCACGCTCCCCGGGTAGTTTCTGCACAACTGGTATTATTTTAACGTTTCTATTAACAACAAAATCTTACGGTATGTAAACTTCTATTACTCCCGTACTTAACCCTGTTGTCCCGTTATCCTTAACTTATTTAGGTGATCTTAAGTTAACAACTTACACATTCACTCTCACACTTGTTTATACTTTTAATGGCCTTTAAAAGTCCCCAAACAAGGCCTAATCATCATCTAAAACCATTACCATTTACTTCCCCATCATTACACACTTTAAACACATTCCGGAATTCACATTCTGTGTAGTTTTTGCATTGGTCCGGGTTTATGTACTTGTTTACAAACCCGGACCACATGCTAAAATGAGTTTCTGGGACGTTTTTGAGGTGTCCGGGTTTGTGTACTTGTTTACAAACCCGGACCATGTCTGTAGGTGTTTAAATTGACAGTTTTTTGACCTCTTTTCAACCTCTAATTCACACCTAATCATTCCTTAATCTTTCCACATGTTTTCTACATGTTTTAAACACCTTTAAAAAACTTAAAACCTCCTCAAATCATTGATCAAACTTTCACCCAACTCTTGCTTAATTCAACAATTCAACACTCTCATTTCTCATTCTCTACACACTATGCACATCCGTGCATTCTCCAAACAATCCCATGACAGCTTTAACCTTCTCCTTACCATTTGACCATACCTCATTCATTCCTAAGCAATTGTACTGCTAATACCCAAGTTCATTCACTAGTTTCACAAGCTACACACTCAAGTTCTTTCCTAGAATTTTAAACCACCAAAAACATCAAATTTTGCTACAGATTTTGCACAACTTATTATCCTCCTTCAACCAACACTTGAAGGTGTTTAATTAACTCAATGAAATTCCTTTCCACTCTTAGATAGCCTTAGGCCCTCCAAACTCATAACAACACCTAATTCACTTAGATTTCTATGGAAAACTCGCCATAACTTTGTTACTATACTAACACATCCCAAATTCATCATCTTCATCACCTAAAGAAAAACCATTCACAATTCAAACTAACCAAACCCATAGTGGGTTCTAACAGCACACAACCTCATTCCCAACTCAACAATCTCAACATAATATAAATTCTAGCATTACTTGGCTTCAAAACCCTTATCTCAAGCATTACTTCACAATGCATTAACATAACTAACATTTCTTCTCAACTCAATCAAACAATCTACCAACACAAATTTTTGGTTCATTTAATTAATTTCTCAACCCAAATTTTAAAGCAATTGGAGTATACATTAAGGTAGATTATTTACCTTAAATTCATAGATTTCTCTTTTACTCCTCTTCATTCTCTTCTCTTGATTTTTGGCCATGGAATTGTTATTGCCCACACTCTAGACCAACATTCAATAAGGAATGGGCTAAGTAAAATCACATAGACACATTAGTTAAGCTAGCACAAGGAAAGGTGCTTAAAGCACTAATTAAGGGATTACCTTTTTAAACCCTAGAATTAGTTTTCAACCATGGATCAATGGAGGGTTTCATCCCACCATTGGAGACTTGAATCCATGCTCCAAAACAAGAATAAAGCAAGGCATTAGGAGGGAAAAATCGGTTAGGTCAAAGATGCAGAGAAAAATGAGTTTTTCTTTTAGCTTTTGTTACCTTGGATGAAAGGGGAGGCAACCTAGCTCCTTGCAATGGGATTTTCTCTTCAAATGGGTAGCACCCATAGAATTCAACTTCATCATTTTGGGATTTTGAAAAGATAGAAGTGATCTCCAAGGTGAGGGGAGCAATAATATGTGGTTAGTTTTTTATTTAGAGCATAGATGAAGCTTGGGCAAGCAAGGGAAGATGAGGAAGAAGGGCAGCCATGGGGGTCTGTAAAATTGCCAGGGAAAGAAAATAAAATAGAGAGAGAGGTATGGAGCAAGAAGAGAAAACGTGAGAAGAAGAGAAATGGAAGAGAGAGAAGAGAGAAAAGGTTATTTGTACCTTTTTGTTACTTTTTGAATAAAGTAACTTAAATGTGTGTGTGAGGGGAAAGAAAAACGTGTACACACTTAGAGGAAGAGATTTCAGATTTTTATTTTACAAGGGAGGGGGAGTATTTTACTCTTATTACAATTTACACCCCATAAGTTCCCGTTTTTACACTATTCACTAATCCGGGCCCGTTTCTGGATTTTTCTCGTTTCTTTAATTTTAATGGTTATTAAGCTCCCATTAATGTTTAATTATACTTATATAATCAACTATAATTTTTACGGGGTTGTTTGACTATTTAACGTCGCGTTTTTGGGTTTTCTTGTAAAACGCGCTTTAAGACTCCGTTAGCGTTTTAACGCATTATTTGGATCCGTTTTCTTCGGGAATTTTTCCCACATGTTCTATGTGTGTAATTATGGTATAAAAATATATTTTTAACCCTAGTTAAGGTTATATACCTCCTAAGATAATTTAAATAAGTGTTTTTACGCTTTGTGTCTTTTACGCGTTTTCCTTTTACTTTTGGTTTTACTTTCTTCACCAATATTCCCAAGGACTTAATTAGCCTTAGAAAATCATAATTACATAATTAATTAACATATTAAGGTTTGGGGTATTTCATTGTTCCAACCAAAAACCTTACTTTCCATTTACTATTTCCTTCTTTATTCCTTCTTATTTTCTTACGTTATATATACTATTATAGTGTAATACTTTTAGCTTCCACTTGTAGTTTTCATAGTGCATAAATTTTAACATTATTGTGTTTTTTTTGTTGGTTCGAAATCTATTTCAATATACCATATTTTGTTCAGCTATCCCACACTATAGCACATCATAACAAGATTCATTTTGGTGTTGATAAGAAGAAAGAAAACGCTACAGCTTGCTAGAAGGGTAATACCATCTCTGCTCTTAAAGTCTATACGGTCCCCTTTTTTCTAAATATTCAGAACAGCAACTACTACTCTGCTGTATACATTGATTATCATTTGTTTTAAAAGATACAACAGAAGGAACAGCAGCTTGTTTGGATTTTGAACGGCAGGTACTATACTGCTTATACTAGTTATTGTTTGTTGTTCAGAAACAGCAGGAAATGTGTTGCTGCTTATAGTGCTCACCATTTGTTTTACACGGTGAAACGGAAGAAATCAACAACTTCTACTGTTGTATTTGACAGCAGGGTAAGCTACCACTTATTTTTCTTTTAATTACATGGTGTGACAGAAGGAAATCACAAGTTTCTATCGTTTGATTACCAGAAGAACTCTTATCATGTGTTGCTGCAGGTGTAGCAGATTTTTGGAATAGCAAGGGCTACATATGCTACTGTCTACAATTATTATAATTTGTTTTAGCAAGGTACAACAACTATAATTATGAAACATCAAAGACTATATATGCAACTGCTTATAACTGGCAGAGAAACAGAATTTTCATTGCTATAATCACCAAGGAGAATTGGACAAGTTTTGGTATATTACCTTATTTCAACATAAACTATTTTTGGCCCTTGTTTCATCTGGTGTAAATACTCCAGTTCCAATGATTCTTGGTTTGATTCTGTTACAGGAGAGCACACGAAAAAGAGAATGAGGAAATGTGGAGCTATTCACACCTTTATCCTATTTCATGTCATTTAGCACACCAGAGGCATGGACTTAAGGCACCTTGTTTGAAATACCCCAAACCTTGATATGGTGATTAAATGTTAAACTAAGATATAATAAGGCTAAAACATGCCTTAGAAACATTAGTAAACAATAAAAACCATAGAAAACACAAGAAAACACCATAAGACAATATAAGCAAATACTTGCTCTAGACTTGGTGTAAACTTGAATAGAACCCAAAGATCATTCTTAGACCTTATTAACATGCTAATGGACATGTTAAATCAATTACCAAGGAAAACCAAGCTAAAAACAAGTTAAAACATAAATTGTGATTTTAAAGAGTCTTAAAGCACATTTTTGAAAAATTGTCTTTGAAATGGGTTTTGAGTGGCTAAATGACCAAGATTATATCTTAATCAACATGTGTATTATTTATTATCACATCAGGAAGCCTAAATCAATGAGAAACCAAAAATTTCACAAATTTGTGCATTAATTACTAATAGTGGCCAAATAGTGCCCAATTAAGCTTTAAGTCAACTTTGATTAGTCAATGGTCAAATGAAGTCCATAAATATCTAATAAGATGGAGGGGCCGGTTTTTAGGATGGTGAGTCATCACAAATGACCAGCTCATTTAGAAAAGAAGAGGGAAAGTAAGAAAATAACTATTTACTTTTAAGTAAAATATCTTACCTTAAGTTACCTCTCCCCTCTCTTCTCTTCATTCTTTCCCCTCACCACCGGTGTTCTTCATTCTCTTCTTCTCCATTCACGCAAGTTCCAGCCTCCATCATTCTCCATCTTGTCTTGCTCACCAAAGTTGCTATATATCTCCAAATCAAAAACTAAGCTTAGATTATTGCTAGTTGTAGCAAGACCTTGCTTTTGGTCCTTCCAAATCTCTCACAGCTCAAGTTGGACTCCATTGGAGGAGCTCAATTTGAAGAGAAAAGTTCAGTTTTAAGAGCTCCTTTACACCTCCTTTGATTCAAGGTAAGAAAAGATTGAAAAATCCAAGGTTTTCACCATTTTTGTTAATGTCCAAAAATGACTTCTCATGGGGTCTTGTTTTACTGCTTGAATTAGCTTTGTTTCAATCTCCAAGAGACTAGTAGAGGTTCTCCTTTGATTCCTTATCAAAGTTCAATCCAAACTGTTAAGGTAAACACTCCCTTGTAACCTCAGAGTAAATTCCATGAGTCTAGGTATATTGCTTAGCACTCATTACCTTATTTGAATGTTGATTAGAAGATTTGCAAGGAATAAAAGACCTTGTCCGATTTTCAATCAAGAAAACCAAAGGAAGAGGAAGTGTGTAACACCCTAACTGCTAAGCTCGTCATTACCTCTTAAACTGTCACAATTTACCTTAAAACTCACAGCAAACTCTAATACATTAGAGGGTGATACAACGTCGTTAGCCACCCATATGGCTAACCAGGCTTATCTCACATACAGTAACGGTCTGATGGACTGGAACAACCGAATACACAATACAAGCACAATACTCAATTCCTTTCTTTACTATACCGAGTCTACAATATACGGATGCCGATAACATATTCGGTCTTACACCTCATTCAAATACATAAGTAATTACAATCTAACTACCCATGCTACCACCGACCCCGTCCTACTCTCGTACGGTTTCGTTATCAGTGTACCTGCGAATAAAAACGATGCCCCTGGGGGCTCAGCTTAAAGCTGCATATGAAATTCGCATATACCACGTGCTAACCGCGGTACACCGAATACTTTGGGTCGAGAGCATGGAGTTCATTTTAGTACAAAAAACATGCATTTTAGCAATACATTACATATGTACACTACACAAGGATTCACATTCAACCATGGAATACAATCCTTAACTTACACAACAAGGTTGTTAGTTGTATTAGTTTGCTCTTAGGCCTTGAGGGTTGCTACCTCACTATGCCTTAGATATTCATTCAATAACTCACCCACTCTCACGGGTTATTTACTTTTACACTCGCCCATTCTCTTGGGCTACTCATTCTTATACTCACTCATTCTCTCGGGTTACTCATTCTTATACTCACCTATTCTCTCGGGTTGCATATACTTATCTCACCCACACTCTTGGGTTAACTACCACTCAAGCTCTTGTAGATTCTCGAGCCATTACAGGTCTCCTACGTCACGCTTGTTCCTCTTAAAACTTACTTAAGCCAAAACACATGGCACTCGAGCATAGTTCAACTAGCTCCCGGAACTCTCTCTTAGTTCCTACTACTTACACATAGGTCCGACTACTCTCGGACTACTCACCTTCCCATACACTTCTCTCTCAGAGTTACAATATAATTAGGTATATTAATCTAGGAGCATCTGTCTAGATGTTCCTAATGATTTGGGAACATTACTTAAATTCGGGTAACTTAGGTTCAAGGGTTACCCTTACATTTTGTTTACTTATACATTCGGTTAATTTCTCATACCGGGTAAAATCCTCATATAGGAGGTCGACCATCTCTCAAGGGCGTTAAATAATCCCTTAGGTCTCTTTTACCTTTCTTACAAGTTTTCATCTTGCACTACCTACTATCCTCTTGATGGAGGTTCATTTATCTCTCCACTCTTGTTTATTTCGTGGATTGGTACATTATGGTTTTCTAACTATTATCGGGTATTACTTAACCCGTACATCTCCTCACATTCTAGGGAGTTCATATGTTTGCGTTATCGTTAGACTTTATTCGATAGCTTGTGTGTGTTTGCATATTACCATTGTTTATGAGACTACCCGATCTACGGTTTCTAGTCAATCAATACTCACTATGAGTCGGTCTATGCACTATGTTAGACCACACCGGCATACAAGTATGTTAGCTCATACAACATACAACATACAACAAGGCATACGTAATCAAACAAGGGATTATTTTCATGCTTTAATCTTGATTAAGCCAGCACACAAACACACAAATCAGAGTAACTCGGTTAGCATACGGGGCATGAGAAAATCATACCTTTCACCGGGGTTTTTACTTTTACTGTGTCATCTCACCATACTCGGTTCACACACGATCCTTTGATAATGTTCCAAACATTATTATTAATACTAAGCTCATACGGTACATAATTAAATGCTACTCCCGTACTTACCCCGTTATCCCGTTATACTTTGTTTTACTCATGTGTTCTTAAACTCACATCTTTCTCATTCACTCCTAGCACTTATTTACACTTCTTAGGACCTTTACTAGTCACCAAACAAGGCCTAAACATCATCTAAAACCATTACCATTCACTTCCCCATCATTAGGACACCTTAAAACACATTCTGGTACATTTTTACACTGGTCCGGGTTTGTGTCCGGGGTTACAAACCCGGACCAGGCACGGTTTCAACTTTCTGCCCACTTTTACATGTGGTCCGGGTTTGAGTCCTGGGATATAAACCCGGACCAACCCCTGGATTCACTCTCGGGTGTGTTTTTGATGTTGTCCGGGTTTGTGTACCGATTTGCAAACCCGGACCACCACTGGAACTGTCAAAAATTATAGTTTTTGATCAGTTTTCAACCCCTAATTCACCTCTAATCATTCTCTAATCATTCCACATGTTTTCTACATGTTAAAACACCTTAAAACATGCTCTAAAGCTATTCAAATCATAGGTTTATTCCTTACTCAAATTCTTGCTCAAATTCTACAAATTCCATTCTCTCTATTACACTTTGCACACTTGTGCTACAGATTTTCATCCCTCTCTTCTTGCCATTGAAACTCCACTCTCTAATGTCATTACTAGCATTCAAATGGCATTATTTCTACTCCTATTATACTTCTCTCCTTAAACTGATTTTCAACTCATTAACTACTCACTTGCATCTCTTAAACACACCTAGTTTTTCCTAGGTTTCACACTCTTAATCATCCTTAATTTTCTAGGCAAAAATTTGACAGAACCTCCCCATATTTCTAAGCATTCTCATCACACTCTTTGCTCATCCAAGCAGCTTAACAGCCCTGTTCAATTTAAGTCCACAACAATAACAACCACCACACTTATTTAACAATCACAACACATCACCAACTACAATAGCTTGGCCTCAATCCCTTGTTCAACATTTAAACAACATTAAAGACCATCTTATTCCTTGTCCCCCATTGTAGTATCATAACTACTCTAACACCACATAAACTTCTCATTCAACCCATATAAAATTCTGTTTTTACAAGGCAACAATTCAACACAAGGTAAGCCCATTTACCTTGAAATTTCAGTTTCTCTTTCTTCCTTCCTTCTATTCTTGTTCTTGTTTTCTCACCAGCCAAGTGGGTTCAAGTTGCTAGGCCACAACATATTTCTATGCCATATACAACAAGGCTAATCAATCCACACATCCCTCATTATTTCTAGACTTTTACAAGAGTTAGTTTAGGGCTTAAACTTATGGAATTACCTTACCCTCTTGAGTGTAGTCATTGGGAAGCAAGGCTAGCAAAATCTCACCCCTATGGTGAAGATCAAAAATCGGCTGGGCATAGAAAAAGAGGGAGCTCACATTGGGAATTTCCAAAACCAAAAGAAGGCTAGAAAAGTGGAAATTTTTGAACTTCTTTTTACCTTGGAGTAACAACGGAATGATGGGGACCAAGACGCTCTTCTTCAAGCTCCAAAATGGCTACAGCCATGGTGATGAAGATAGAGGTTTTCTAATTTGAAAGGTGGAGAATGTTCCCCAAGCCAAGAGGAATCTAGTGGTATAATTTTTTTGGAGTTTGGTGTAGGTTTGAGCCTTTAACATGAGGAGAGAAGAGAGGAGTTGGGTGCTGTTTTGGAATCTCCATTTCCAACCAGAAGGAAGAAGAAGAGAGCTCTGGTGAGGTGGAGGAAAAACGTGAGTGAAGGGAATAAGGGAAGAGAGAGAGTAAAAGTAACTTTTCTACTTTTCTACTTTTTTCTTTTCTTTCTTTCTTTTCTTTTCTTTCTTTACTAGCTAGTAAACAAGAGGGGGGCTGTTGACTAATAAAAACCGGCCCCATAAGTAATATAAGCTGAGGGCGTTTTTCTGTCTTTTACAAAAAACGCTTGTTATTTTACCAGGTTCGGCACTATTCACTCACTGGGCCCGTTTTTCGGATTTGTCTCGTTTATTTATTTTTAATGGCTATTAAGCTTCCATTAATACTTAATTATAGTTATTTAATCAACTATAATTTTTATGGGTCTATTTGACCACTTAATGTCACGTTTTATGGGTTTCTCGAAAAACGTGCTTTAAAACTCCGTTAGCGTTTTAATCCATTATTTGGATCCGTTTTCTTCGAGAATCATTCCCGTATACTATTTAGGCCTAACTAAGACTTAGGAATTCATCTCGGACCCTAACGAGATCATATATCTCTTACACTTGTTTAATGCGCGTTTTAGTGTTTTTCGCTTTTCAAGTGTTTTCACTTTTCTTTTGGTTTTATTCTCTTTACCAATACTCTCTAGGCGCCATTAGGCCTTAAATAATCACATTAGAGTAATTTAATCACCATTTTTAGGTCCGGGGTATTAAAAAGTGAGAAAGGCTTGAAACACACAAGGTAAATGAATTACCTTAAGGTGGTTTAGTGTATTAAGTAGTGGTGTTTAAATAGATACCAAATGTAGCCTAGGACTTACATTATATAATGAACTATATAACCTAGGAAACAACATAATCATACTTGTGAACTTGTGACTAAGGAGCCAATGGTATTTGAGTTAGTAAAATTGTAACACCCCCGAATAAACGTCCAATAGTACGAACAAAGCTCCTAGCCAAATTACAAGATAACTATACAGCGGATTCTCAAACTTCATCCGGGTGCTACAGATGCCAACCACCCATGTGGTTGACAGATCACATAACCAACACCAAGTTACGGTCTGCATGAGTGGAAACAGCCCTCAATAAAAACTCATGTACAATATAGATACAATTCCCAAATATCTAGTGTATACAACATAACTACTAGGTTAACAACACAACTAAAACATTACATCCTGAGTTCAGTTCTACAGGGTACAGTTCATAAATTAGACAGAACAACTCATAAGTCTTGCCCGAATGGACTACCCCCATGATAGTCCTTCACCTACACTCCATCACGTTCCAGATGATCACCTGTAAAAATAAAGGACTCAACAAAACTATGCAGAGTATGAATATGTGTAGCCCGTATGTTGCCGGGCTACACGACTTGAAATACCCAAAACTAATAAAATATGGATTAAATGTTTAATCACATTGATTAAGGCCTAAACATGCCTTAAAAGTCAACTGAGAACAACAGTGGTCAACACAGAGCAAGATGTGCACCCTTTGACTATTTAGGGTAAATAAATACCCAAATGAACTTCTTAGGACCTAAGATTTTGTCCTAAGCTTATTAACACATTACTAAACATGTTACAATTGTTGGAAAACACTCCAACACAAAGAACAGGCATTTACATGCTTCAAGGTCAAGTAGGGCAAAAATGTGCCCTAAGAATACCTTAAAGGTCTAATGACCTCTAAATGATATACAATTGGATACCATGATCAAATATCATGTAAGTAACACAAAAAAACTGTTCTCAAAGAAAACAGAGCTCAGAAACACCCTGCGACTCAAAATGTGCACTAAAATTCCTTAAAACACGTTTTTGTCTATGAGCTCTAAGATAATGAGTTTTTGTCACTATAAAGACTATAATAAGTTCTTTATAACATTAATGTGACATGATAGACTATATTAAAAAGTCTAAATCAAGGTTTAAAAATAAACTCAAAAATTGGCAATTTAGTATGAATAGTACCCAAAAATAACACCTAATTACTTAATTTAACTTAAACCATGGTCAAAGCTCACCCATGGTATTGACCAAAGGCAGCCACCCCATATGTGCTGTCATGCCCACTCAATCAGCATCCCTAATCAATTATACAGCTAATGCAATTAGTCACCTACTACAATTACGAAAGTAACCAAATAATGTCTTAAAAAGCAAACTCACTTATTTCCTTCACTCACCTCGCTTCCCAGCCGACACCACCTTGCTGCATCCTCTCATTTTATTCTCCATATACATAAGAACACATCCATACTCAGAGATGAACGCCAATTGATCTAGGTAAGCTTAATTAGCCTTTAAATGTTCATTTTCTTCACAATTCCTTCCTCTTTCAATGGAGCAAAGAATCAACCACTTCCATCAATGTTCTTAGGTTTTTTGGAGGTTAAATGGAAGGTGTATCTCGGCATTAACAAGGGAAGAAGGTGGAGAAAGCTAATCTTGTTCTTAAGGTATAAAAATGTGCTTTAAGCACATATCTTTTGATTCCCTTCAAATTCGGCTGTGAAACTTTGTTTCTAAGCTTATAATCTTCATCTTAACATACTTATTCAGTTGGTACATCAAGAGTTTCGAAGTATAACCAGATCCAAGCCAAAAACACCATTTTAGGCATTTTAAACAAGGTAAAGATTAGCTATCTTCTAATCTGAGTTATACCAGCTTAAAGCTTGGTTTTAGTTGCTCTTTTAACACTCTTTTCCTACTGTAAAAACAGGCCGAGACCAACCTTGTCTACCTTGGTATTTTGAGGTAAATTTTACCTTGAAAATTGACATTAAACACTTCTTATGGTTAGATCTTGCTTGGAGACTAACCATATCATTATGTTGCTGTTAGAACTCATCTATGAAGCAGTGGAAATTTTCCTTGAAATTGCCGTGGCCAAACAAGGCTTAAACTTGGCAAAAATAAGGTATAAATCACTTAAACCTACACTTGGTATATTAATATGTGTTTATACATATGTATATATATTGTGTCGTGAGTGAATGGTTAATTAAGGTCTTATTTTGACCTTAGGTGATTAAGGAATGGTTTAATAAATTTTATAAATAATTAATTAGCATAATTGTCAAATTTAAGACATTATGTGGAAAATTGGTAATTAATGAAAATATATGGTAAGGGCCGAGAGTTTACAGCATTTTTGGGCATTTATGTGTAATTTATTTTATAAGCCAATGTTTGTAATAAGGCCATGTACTTTAGGCCATTTTATTTATGCATTTATAAGCTTTTAATTAAGTTTAGGTGCTAAATATGCATTACCACATATTATTGAGGTTATAGTGTAATTAAATTAAATTTGGGGGCTATAAAAGGATATAGCCGAAATTTAGAAGTTTAAATGAGTTTATATGAAAAATATAAGATTATGTAAAGTTTTGGGGTTAAATGGTAATTTCTAAAAAATAAGGGTATAAACCGTATTAAATGGAAATTGATGGTCAAGGAAATATTAAGGGGGTCAACCATGACCATATGGTAGGTTTTGACCAAATTAAATAAGTTAAATAACTTATTTAAGGTTTTATAATAAGTTATGTATTTAATTGTAACAACTTTATAACATGTGTGGTATATATGTTATTACCGAAAATAAAGGGTGTATAATGGTATTATAAACACCCATGGGCTATTAAGAATTTTTAGAAATTTGTTTGGTTGATTTTGGAATTAAGATAAACTATATATGTATAATATGTAGTTATTATGTCATTATGACACTTTGGAGAAATATATGTGGTGGTGCAGTAAATACCGAAAGTATAAGGGTTAATAAGGTAATTATAACCCTTTGGTGAATTTTGTTGATTTTTAGAATTATATAAGAGTATTTATTAAGATATGTGTATAATATATAGTTTTAATGAATTATTAAACTATATGTTATAAATTGGGCCAAAGGGCAATTATAGAACATGTATGGGTCTGTTCGGAATTTTACAAAATATAACCATAGGTTATACCCTTTTTATAAGTTAGAAATGTTATATTAAATGGTATATATAACATGGTATAAATAATGGGGTGATTTTGTAAATAAAGGAATCTATGGTTTATGGAAAAGAATAAGGTTTAATATATGTGCCTATGCGGCAATATATAATAGTTTTGTATAAAAACTATAGGTTATAAATTAAAGGGAATAAAAATATCATAATATATGATATTAGTATATGGTATAACATTACATAATGTTATGTGGTCAAAATAGAATTTAAATAAATTCAAGGGTTGTACCTAAATATTAAAGTTTGGAAAATGACTTTTAGACTAAGGTCTATAATGTTATAAATGTTATAACAATTATATGGTTTAGATGGAATTAATAAAAGTAAGGATATTCACATTAAGTAATGTGACAAACTATAAATAAATAGGATTTATAACTAAGGAATTTGTTAATTAAACCTTGGGAGTTGTAAAGCTACAACATAAAATGTTACATAATATTAGGATAATAATCTTAATATAAGTTGTATAATATAGTACAACTAAAGGGAGTAACCATCTAATAAAAGATGATAAAAATGTAACATATAATATAAGAGTTTATAACTCATGGGACTTACCTATGTGGTAAATATACATATACAAGAAAAATGTATATAAGGATGAATATATATGGTTAGAAACCATGTATTATAATGGATGGTGGAAAAACAAAACCTTAGGAAAATAAATACTAAGGTGAAATGTATAGTATATGATTAAGATACGCACACAATATAGTGATAGACTATATGATATACAAGAGTATATTAAGTTACATGCGATAACAAGGTTCAACATTAAGTATGTTATTATACGAGACAAGACTACGCATGTAATATAACGTTTTTCCAATTCCGAGTTAAGCCGAAAACCCGACAAAACATTGACAGTTAATAACAGGGGATTAACCGGGAGGTAATAGCGACGGTACGGGGTACCGTAGAGTTAAGTTGTTATACGGGATTCTAATCAGTAGCGTTATGTACTGTTAGACTGTTAGAGACGACATGAGGAGCATCGGAGCTAGTTGAATCATACTCCACCATAATACTTTCAGGGTGAACGGTATGTTATTTATGTGGCTTGATTGTCTCTGAGGATTTCCTCAGTTCAGACATTGTGTGAAAATCCGTGATAAGATTGAATGTCTGCTTGTGTGAATTAATATGCTTGAGTTGTGAAATAATGTTGCTTTATTATTACTGTTGTACGATAACAGTACCGTTCGTATATATGAACATATTATAAAACGAACTAGCGGCAATGATGCTATCTTATATGTGTAATATAAGGAACGTAAGTAAAAAGTTGTAGCATTAGGATAATAAGATATATACATATATATTATCCGAGACTTATATACGGAGCATTGGCCTCTTTAACGCCGCTCTCGTATCTAACACTGCATCCCGAGTCGACATACTCAGGATTGGACTAACGACCTTGGTCTGTTGTGTTAGGAAAAAATATAGTAAAACGATGCGATGGTATAGATAAGTTTATCAAGAGGATATGGCTCTTGCTGTGAACTATGATCAATTAACGATACTCCGTGTGGGTATCCGTAAGTATCAGGATAAATTTCCAACGAACTACAGATGGTCCGTAGGTCGGAGACTCAACCGCTGGAGAGGCTATTGCCGTGGGTGACCCGCCATAGGAGATGGGTAACTTAGAGACACGTCGTCCTAACGAGACGTTGTCATTAGACATGACTGAACAATTACGAACGACTATATTAGCTCGTACATTAGGTGAACATTATTTGGGCTTGCATGCCAAAGACGAGAGTTTATACTCGTTTATAATTCTCGTTGTTTCGCCTTGTTGTTCACTGGTTATGCTTTGTGGTTATGTGTGGTATGTTGGTGGATTTGTTGAGGCGAGTCATTGTGCTCATATTGTGCATGGTGAATTGGTTTGATTGAGTCGTTGTACTCTTGTCTGTTTGGTAAACTGCTTGAGTCGAGTCGCTGTGCTCGTGAGTGGATTATTATGGATCGTTTGGTCGAGTGAGTCGCCGTACTCAGTTATGAACTATCAAGTGTTTGTTGAAATAGGGTCTTTGTACTCGTATAAGCGTTGTAACGCTTTCAGTGGTTTATTACGATGCGAAGTGTGAAGCCGGGGGCTTGTTTGTTAATTGAGTTTACTGCAATATAGATTGTTCCTTTATAGTTTTATATTAAACTACTTGCATGAAGATGAATTGCATGCTCTCGACCAATTAACTGAGGGTCTGAGGGGTCATGACGGTCATGTAGTAGCATACTCAGCAGGGGCTGATTCCATACCACAAACAAACATTTTGCAGGTATGCAGCTTCGTGTGTCGGCAAAGAGAGGGACGCGCTAGGTAGTTTAATTACAGTTGTTTAAATATGCACTGTTGCATTTTGATACGAACTTAGAAACGTGTATAGGATTGGGATACTTAGAATGCTCACTGTGAATGTATTTTATATTGGTTTGGGAAAGTTAGATCTACCTCTTGTTGTCACTATGGGAAATTGTTTCGTATTTATGAATATATCAGTAAGCACGTTATTACTCGTATGGGCGAGTGAGAACGGTGACACCAGTAGTTCAAGTATTGAGATTACCGCTGCGATTACAATGTTAAGTAAAACAATTAGGAGCCGATTAGAGTAGGGGTGTTACAAAAGTGGTATCAGAGCGGTACTCCGCTCTGATGACAAGAGATAGTAGGATTTATACAGTGAGCATAGGTTTTGGGAATACGGGAAACGTTGTGAGGATACGTGACCTTGCGGGGTTGATGCAATGCTTAAAGCTTGCACACCATAGCCGTAGAGGCACTTCAATATTAAACGACCGAGACTATGGTATTAGACCGAGTAAAGGTCTAACCCGTCCTCTTGACTTATGTCAGGGAGAGGTCTGGGTAACGGTACTAAGGAAGAACACGGAGCAGCGGAAGGTGGTGAGGGTCCAGCAACCCCAAGTAACGCGAAGACTGTATGAAACACTCGCACTTGATGGGAGAGCATCCCGGGGAAACTTGCAATGGTACCCCACCCGCCGCAGCCCGTACCTCGAGTACTATCTAGTGACACAGGAAATGAGAAGCACCACAGAGATAATTCTCCTGATCGGGAAGACCCGATGTATGCTATGAGAATTACGTTAAATAAAGAGAATAAGACTTGGTGTTTTGGGGAATGTTTAGGACCTGAGGCCTTGGTAATGACGTAATGTCTACCATATGAGCGAGAGATGAATATTAAACCGAGGTTGAGGAGATAATTCCCGTAGGACTAATGGGGTTTGCTTGCCATAAGCAAAGCAACCCTGTCCTACATCCAGGAAAGCACTGATTAGTGCACTTGGGGGAAAGAAAGTGCAAATGACGAGTAATGATTAGTTTACGATATATGTAACTGACGGAATGGATGACCTTATAGAAGTCTCACCCGAAGCGAGTAACTCTAATCCATACAATACTGAAGGTTCAAAATGGCCTGATGTGTATGAGGGGAGATTATGAGAGTTGTAGAAACAAGAACTCGCTAAGTTGCTATCATGCAACACCTCGAGAGGGGAGTAAGACCTTACTACCACGATAAACTTGTGGGGACGAGTGCGGGAGTGAGACTGTATTAATTTGAATAAGAACTTTTGACTGGAACAGGAACCCGATTAGGGAATAGCACTGCACTGACACACTGTACCGGTGGCTCAGTCTGCATGGCGCACTTGCCACTGCAAGTGCCACATTAACCAAAGCATTAAAATTCAACCTGCCTCGCGCACTTGCTACAGCAAGTGCAGCGACGGTAAACTAACCCTAAAGGACGTAGTGGTCCAGGCGGTTACCAATAAACAGTAAACTTTTGTGCATCCGTAATGCAATAAGGCAGGACAGAGCCTTCTTAAGGGTACGGGTACGAAACCCTTGGGTTGGAGGTCGATAAAACCTCGGGAAGATCTAGCCGGTCTGACCATTAAACCTGAAAATAATACACCATTTAGTAGAATATAAAAAGGGGAGTAAATGAGAATAACGATAATTAGTGCCTACAAGCCTAACCCCAGTGCCGGTATGGACATTAAACGTCAATCATTACCGGTGGGGAGTGACGGGTCTTCAGGACCAGCATCACCATATTTAGAGAGTGTGCGACACTCGTGGTTAAACCACTACCATTGAACATTGCCAGAGGGCAAGAAATGAGCTATACGAGTCAGGACTTTAAAAAAAAAATTAATAGGCAGATGTGAATGTGCAATAAAAGGGCCGATGTTATGCTTGCACCACACACACTGGAGGTGTTGTTGATCCATTATGCTGCTAAACTCCCGTATGGAGGGCAGTGGATATAAACTAAAAAGTGAAAATTGCCTGATGACGGAAGATACCGTTACCTCGAAGAGGATGGAGGAAATATGAGTTGAATAAGAGTAAGGATTACACAATGAAGAGCAATGATTGGCGGAAACCAATAAGTTATGGGTATCCAATTGTAACCTTAGGAGAAAGTATTAGAACCAACTAGGAATAAATTAAATAACAAGACCAACAATCATCTAGCTATCAGAATAAGTAATGAGCCTGAATATCGTATGGCATAGGCCTACAGAAGGATACCCTTAGTACCACCAAAAATGACCCAAAACTAGGAGAACAAAGGTGATGAATCACAAATACTGATTAATATCAGGCTAAAGAGGGACTACCATAAGGTAGGGGAAACATGAGGTGTCAACCTTTATCATGGAGTCCGGACTACACCTGAGGGTGTAACCCAATGGATTGGGTGGAGTTCTAGAACTGAAAACTCATATCTGAAGGCGTTAACAGCCTAGGAGTGAATGGGAGAGATAATAAGTAGTTACTGATCCCCACTCAGAGATACCAGACGACGATCATGTGGAAACCAGAATTAGGGCGATAAGTCACAAACACCTATCTTAGTGAAGGTAAAGGAATTACACATTAATCAAGGAAACCATAGAACCTAATATTAGGGCCATTCTGACATCAAAGGTTAAGAATTAGCAGTATAGTTACTTAAACATAAATTACCGGGACTAAGAGTACGATAACCACCGGGTACGAACGCTACGAGTGCACTAAACGAGACATGGGACGACCGCACTCCTAGGAGCTTGTGGGCCTGACAAAACTCACATTAAGTTAGTTGGGTAAGTAGTAATGTATCAGTATGGTACCCCTTGTACGTAAACGAGTAGTGTAAGGACCTAGGAGGTAATCAACTCTGTGTCTAAGTCAGCGAATGGAACCCTGACTAGGTAAACCATGTATTGATGAGAGAGATCTCAGTCAAACTAACAAGGTTAGGATAAATCAAGGATAGCTTGAAAAAAAAAGAAAAGAAGGACATAAGGTCGCAACTCCGCAATGGAGGAGTTAGAACACAAGTTTTGAGGATTTTAGTAAACGAGGAAGCCAAGGTCAATTTAATGGTAATGGAAAGTTGAACTCATGAATGAGAAGAGGAATTGTGGTATCTAAGGAAGTGATATTAGAGAAACCTTTGTGATATTAGATGCTACCCTAAAGGGGGCACAGAGAGAGTTATACCATGCGCTGCGGGCGCTTTGATTATGTCGCATTAAATAATAATAACCACATGCTCAAGCCATAAAATGTTAGTGTGTTAGTACCAATTAGGTTTGATTAGAAAATGAATGCCAAGCTAAAACCCACAATCGTATTGTATGTTTACAACAGACGAAGGGCAAAAGCGAGCATTACAAGAGATACTCTAAGCTAGAGATTAGATACTCCATGCAAACCGCAATGGCGGATAACCGTCCAATCGACTAGTACATGGTGCGCAACAAAGCGACCATTATCATAACTGTTAACCGAATTATGTTGGTAAGAATCAGAAGGTGGAACATCAGATAAATAAATGGATTCCCCTAATCGAGAAGAGGGATGAACCATATATGTGGATACTAAAATACCAACACACGAGGGATACGAGTTCACACTAGCAAAAGAGGACCTACAAGGTACCCAAGGAACGAACTCATTCTAGAGGGAAATAACTTGGAGTCATGAGGCGCCAGTTAGATGCGCGTATCAGAATCGTCTTGATATTTTAGAGACAACTGCTGCAAGCACTAGGTGCTAGAGCATAGCTCGACAACCCTTATACCGAAGGTTAGTTCGGTAGGGTCGCATGAACTTCTGGAAATATACCATGAGAATGTATAGAATTAAAAAAAAGCTGAATAAAAGAGTTAGTCAAAATAATTAGCGTAGGGAATGATGATACCACGCAGCGACATAGTTTCCTCCATGACCATAATTATGGAAGACCGTGTAGAAAACAACGTCACGTGGAGTAGAAACCAGCATGAAGCTGCTACTTAAAAGGGTAACTTAACCCTAAAGTAGTTGGGCATACTGCTTGCAGAGCGAGTGGGCCCATATCGCATAGGTTAGACATACCTAACAGATTTGGGGAAAACAAATGATTTGTTTAGATCTCCCGATCAAATCGTATACGAATATACATACACCCAACCGAGATAGACAGTATAGCCTGAGGGGCTAAAGCCCGACCCTATAGAAAAGGGGTAATGGAAGATGTAGCACATTAGTGCACGGATAATTCCACAGGAATGGAACATCTTGAACTTGTTACTTCACGATGATATATTCGTAGATTACGTGGGCGTAATCATTGTTAAGGGGGGTAGAGCGATTTTGTACGCTTAAATTATACCATACGTAGGAGTACGTAGCGCATAGTACACATGCTGCAAACTGTTCCTGTACGTAGAGTACAAGTATTATGTCTGTGTTATATTACTTGAAGTAATATTGTGATGTATTATGTGTATGAATATATATTTTAGTTCGCATTGTTGTGGCGAATAGGAAAGGGAGAACAGATAGAGTGTTCTTACCCTATTTCTGATTATTTATGCAAACGTTGCGAACATTAAACACATAAATGCCTAACTTGTTAGCTCCGGTTGAGAGTCCAAGTAGGTCTATCTGGTAGCTTCGGTGGGAGATGTCTAATAGAAGGAGTAGAAAGCTCTATACTATATGATTTGTGACTCGGTATAAGACCGATTATTGGAATGCGATGGGTGAATCAGCATGAGACCGATGTGTAACCTAGTGGAGGTAAAACCTCTAGGAGTCGTATGAATAATTATAAGTCAAAAGAACTTGGTACATGGTTAGGATACATGATCCTATATGCCAGTGATTAGATTAATTACACTAGTTGACTTGTGTATCTACAGAACACAAGGTGGCATATATCAAGAGGAAACAAGATTAAAAGTGAATAAACAATTGATTGATTGAAATTGACGTGGGAAGTTGAACTTGATCCTGGTCCGATCAAGGGAAACCGAACACAAATTGAGGTGAGAGATAGTTCAACACTGAAGCTGACCACGTCGGGGTTGAATGACTCTCGAAACTTCCTACAAGTGGACACAGATATGAATAGAAATTGGAATTTAGGGCGTCACTCAAAGAGCCGTGGACCGTGGAGTCCTTCGTCATTAGACCGGTGTGTCTGTGAGTGACATCACCCAGAGAGCCGTGGACCGCAGAGCCCTTTGTCATTATACCGGTGTGTCTGTGGGTGACTAAGGAAATAAGGTGATACTGTCCGAGGAGCCGTGGACCGCAGTGTCCTTCGTTATTAAACCGGTGTGTCCACGGGTAGTAGACGTTAGTTAGCGTGGGGTTGGGGATCGTCAAGTCCTGGTCTTTAAGACTGCTTCCCTGTGATTTATCATCGTTAAATATATGTGCACACATACATGTGGAATGATGTGTGAGTATCCTCGCGAGATACTAACATGTAGATAGGGATGCGTGGAGTATCCCTTGCAAACACCTTTGAGTACTTTATGAGTTTTGCACCTTGTCTAGTGCTGTGTACTATGAGTTTTGCACCTTGTCTAGTGCTGTGTACTATGAGTTTTGCACCTTGTTTAGTGCTGTTTATGAGTGAATGTGTCATATTATTGACTATATGGAATGAGATTGATGCTGTATCAAATGTGATACATAAAGACTAGGTCTGAACGTAGTGGAATGTACTCCCTAGTGACGATCTGTCTGTGATTACTTAGTGGAACTTGATTCCTTAGGTGAACTATAGATGGGTAAGGACTTCGGGACGAAGTCTTTTTAAGGGGGCTAGACTGAAATACCCCAAAATAATAAAATATGGATTAAATATTTAATCACATTGATTAAGGCCTAAAAATGCCTTAAAAATCAACTGAGAACAACAGTGGTCAACACAAAGCAAGATGTGCACCCTTTGACTGTTTAGGGTAAATAAATACCCAAATGAACTTCTTAGGACCTAAGATTTTGTCCTAAGCTTATTAACACATTACTAAACATGTTACAATTGTTGGAAAACACTCCAACACAAAGAACAGGCATTTACATGCTTCAAGGTCAAGTTGGGCAAAAATGTGCTCTAAGAATACCTTTAAGGTCTAATGACCTCTAAATGATATAAAATTGGATACCATGATCAAATATCATGTAAGGAACACAACAAAACTGTTCTCAAAGAAAATAGAGCTCAGAAACACCCTACGACTCAAAATGTGCACTAAAATTCCATAAAGCACGTTTTTGTCTATGAGCTCTAAGATAATGACTTTTTGTCACTGTAAAGACTATAATAAGTTCTTTATAAAATTAATGTGACATTATAGACTATATTAAAAAGTCTAAATCAAAGTTTAAAAATAAAATAAAAAATTGGCAATTTAGTATGAATAGTACCCAAAAATAACACCTAATTACTTAATTTAACTTAAACCATGGTCAAAGCTCACCCATGGTATTGACCAAAGGCTGCCGCCCCATATGTGCTGTCATGCCCACTCAATCAGCATCCCTAATCAATTAGACAGCTAATGCAATTAGTCACCTACTACAATTACAAAAGTAACCAAATAATGTCTTAAAAAGCAAACTCACTTATTTCCTTCACTCACCTTGCTTCCCAGCCGACACCACCTTGCTGCATCCTCTCATTTGCTTCTCCATATACATAAGAACACATCCATACTCAGAGATGAACGCCAATTGATCTAGGTAAGCTTAATTAGCCTTTAAATGTTCATTTTCTTCACAATTCCTTCCTCTTTCAATGGAGCAAAGCATCAACCACTTCCATCAATGTTCTTAGGTTGTTTTGGAGGTTAAATGGAAGGTGTATCTCGGCATTAACAAGGGAAGAAGGTGGAGAAAGCTAATCTTGTTCTTAAGGTATAAAAATGTGCTTTAAGCACATATCTTTTGATTCCCTTCAAAATCGGCTGTGAAACTTTGTTTCTAAGCTTTTAATCTTCATCTTAACATACTTATTCAGTTGTTACATCAAGAGTTTCGAAGTATAACCAGATCCAAGCCAAAAACACCATTTAGGCATTTTAAACAAGGTAAAGATTAGCTATCTTCTAATCTGAGTTATACCAGTTTAAAGCTTGGTTTTAGTAGCTCTTTTAACACTCTTTTCCTACTGTAAAAACAGGCCATGACCAACCTTGTCTACCTTAGTATTTTGAGGTAAATTTTACCTTGAAAATTGACATTAAACACTTCTTATGGTTAGATCTTGCTTGGAGACAAACCATATCATTATGTTGCTGTTAGAACTCATCTAAGAAGCTGTGGAAATTTTCCTTGAAATTGCCGTGGCCAAACAAGGCTTAAACTTGGCAAAAATAAGGTATAAATCACTTAAACCTACACTTTGTATATTAATATGTGTTTATACATATGAGTTATACCCAAAATTTCTAACCCCCCGGAAGAGAATCTCTACTAGTAGGCTAGTTTGGTCAAGTAGCGAGGGTTCCCAGTTTGATCGGAACATTTCAGAGTACCAGGGACAGCTTAGTCATCTCCAGGGGCACTTTCGTAATTTTTCAAGGCTCCTAAGCCCCCTATAGAGGATGACATTTTGGGCATAATGGCGTTGGAATTTCGATTTTTCGAGTTTCCAATAATTTTCTAGCAATTTCTGATTGAATCTGGCGAGAAATTGAATTTAAAAATATTCCAATATCCAAAAACTTCGATTCCACTTTATAAAATTCATAAATATCATCCATTACCCATGTGTAAAATTTCATAATCAAATTCCTTTTGGAAGCCCTTGAGCTAAAACGTCGGTAAATCTCGGTTTTTACCGGATTTTTCTATCTTTAAGGAAGTCTATATAAGGAACCTTATCCCATGATCAAATCAGAACCTCAAGAACCCTAGACTCTCAAAGAAGGTAGCTGTCTCTCTCTCTCCACGTTTTTGAACTCCAGAGCCACAATCAAACACCGAAATCTCACCAAAATCAACACCGAAACATATTTTTCAACTCCCACAACATCATCAATCATCAAACATCAACCAAACCACCTCCAAAACGTGAAGAACACCTTCAACAATCAACAACCAGAAGCTCGGGTCGAACACAATCCAAAACCAACACCATCGGAGCCTCCAAAGAATCCCGACGTCAAGAATCCTTTTGAGTTCGAAGGTAAAACAGGTTACAATTCTACTTTTCTAATTCCCCACGACCTTATTAACTCTCTGTCAAATTTTGGGTTCAAACTAACCTTCGTACGCTTCTGTATTGCTGTTTGTTTTCTGTCCAATAACTTGTTTACCAAGTTTCGTGCTTAATTCGAATTCAAATTGAAAACTTTCAATCACTAACGTCTTGTACATCTTTCAGGCTACACACCCATAAAATTTGAGCCAAAAACACCTTCGGGAACAGCCTCAAACGCCGCCGTCCGAGGGCGGTCCGCCCCACGGACGTCATGTCCGGGGTCCCGGACTCCCTGTCCGTAAGCTCGGACGCCCACGGACGGCAGCGGGATTTTTAAATTTTAAAAATTTAGGTTTTCTAATAATGTCCGGGCCCACGGACAGCCTGTCCGTGGCCCCGGACTTTACAATTTTCTGTTTTCTATTTAATCGACTTTATTTTCATATAGGTTAACTGGGTCCGTGGTCTCGGACATTAGGTCCGTGGCTAGGACATTAGGTCCGTGGCTACGGACATAAGCAAAATTCGACCTAATTCTGCCTCCGAAACCCTGGTTTAGGTTGTTTTTAATTTCACTTTAATTTTCTGTCAAAAAATGCTAAAAAACACAAAAAATAGAAGCTCGCGCACTTAGGTTAAAACGACTCGTAACAAGTCATAAATAAACCAAGTAGAGGAAAAACGACCTAGGAAAGGTAATGAAAGTATTGAACCCTAATAAGTCGAATATCAAGCCCCCGAACCCGAACTAACCTTCCTAATTTACTCTAGGTAAAATTAGTGGCGACTCATAATAGGTTCCAGTGAGCTAGCTTAGGTTTTAAAATTATTGTTTTATGACATAGTGTTAATCTTAGGTTATAAGTGGACCTAAAACCCGATTAGATCCTAATCAACTTCAATCAACATAGGATAGGGTTTAAAATCGAGGCTCACAGACTGGCGACTCTGCTGGGACAAAATTCATTTTAACTGTTTAATTTTAAGAAAGAGGTCTTAACTCGAAAATGGTTATTTTGGCTTTATTACTCTGTTTGTTTACTTTCGTGCGTACTTTAATTTTCTGCACCTTCGCTCATATGAGAGCGAGGGTCCACACAACCAATTTCACCCCGGGACCCGTTTGAGGGTCCCCTGTCAGGGACTCACACTTTTAAGTGAGGTGAATAGGCGGGAAAAGAGGAGGATGTCGTCTAACCACATCCCCTTAATACCTGGGCTTTAGCCCCAAGCGTTTCCTGGCAGTGCCCTTACCTAGCCCTTGTTTTTGGTTAGTCAAAGACCCGACCGTAGACGCACACCTTCAGGTGATGTGAAAAAAGGGGAAGCCCAAAGAGAATAGCGTGCAAGCCCTATTCCTTTGTGGCGACCTGGGCCCATGCCCCAAGCACCTCTCCGGATCGATCCATACCCGGTTTAATCTTAACATCTAGTGAGGACATGTTGAATTTGTGTGGGCCTTGTTTACCTGCATGATCGGCCCACTACCCAGCCTGAAATTGATAGGAACTTCTCCTACATCAACTCAGCCCAACCCGATACACGGCTTTATTGTTTGCGGCCCAAAGACCCCTGCTTGATTTGAATGTGAGTTATTTGTCGGTTCGGCCCAAAAGTTTAGATTTAGGTGATTTATCTTTCAGCCCAATTTAAATTACCAATTTAGTTCTAGGCCCATGGAAAACAAATCCACCTGAAGCAATCCATAAAACCATCAGGCCTTTCCATTTCAAGGCCCATTCTAGTCTAGGAAGACTTTTTCACTCGAGTTTTGACCCAAGATCCAAGACACATGCATCATATTTTAGGACCAATCTGAATTACTTGGCACAGGTTCCAATTCACATCAAGAACATGGTTTAGGAATCAGTTTAGCCCGTATGCTTTACCTCTAGCCCATACACATTCTGGCCCAAGCGCCCAATTCTCAAATATTCTGGCCTAGGGTCACATTCTTCAAACGCTTCTAGGCACCTCCCTTCCAACTTATTTTTGGCCTCAGTGTCTACCCACAATCTTGAAACATTCCAGCTCATATGCTTTTCTTGCAGCCCAAACAAGTTTTCACCTAAAACTTCTTCGCGTCCAGAATTTTCTCAATCCACTTTTGTTTTCCAACAGATAAGCCGAATCCCAAGTATGGCAGAGGGAGGAAACCCAATCAGCTTGGAGGCCCAGCTTGTAGCCTTAGAGCAAAAGTACATGGCCGCCTTTGATGCCATGGAACAGAACATAGGTCCACCACTAATGACATGAGGCTAAGTATGTCACCATCATCGAAGAGCTGAAAAGAAAAATCAATTCTCTTGAGGTTGGTCATCAGAAAACATTCCAAGGATGGATTGCCGACTCTGGAACGAGCGTGACTACATCAAAATTAACTCCGTTGGGGTCCAGGATGCGCACAGATTTGTAGGGGAAGCCGCCCCAGACCACCAACTAACCGCAGAACTCAAGAAGGCTCTGAAAAGGATCGAGCGCATGGAAAAGGCTAGCAAGCCGGCCGGCCTCGATTACCTTTCCATGACGTCATATCCAGGTCGATCTTCCCCCAAAGCTAAAGCTACCTACACTCGCTTTGTACAAGGGTTCCTCGGATCCACAGATTCACTTGGCTATGTTCGACCGGGAAATGTCCATCTTGGGGCTCATGACATGCAAAAAGCCAAAGTTTTTGCACGCTATCTAGACGAGACTCCTCAGCGTTGGTATCTCACTCAGAAGATGAATACCAAAACCTACGAGGAGGTTTCGAGGCTTTCCTAAATCATTTTGAGTATGCTAAAACCTCGAGGTCACCAGAATCGATCTGGCAGGAACTCGACAGAAAGGTGGTGAGTCCATGTCTGACTTCATCAAGCTTGGAGAAGAAAGGCTGCAGCCATGCCTACCAGAATGGACGAGCAGGAGCAAATCCGCATGATAATTGAGAACATGCAAAAACAACACAACCATGAGCTAAATTTATGTACTTTCCGAGTTTGGACATGTTGAAGGGACAAGTCGTATTCTATAGAAAGGATTCATAAGAAGGTTTGGAGCTCGAGTGCTCAAGAACTCCGGCAGTGGCTCCAATTATCTAAGCCAGACCAGAAAAGGCTTATCTTCAGATAGTAGCTTGCGCTCAAAGCAGTTTCCCAAAGTGAATATGGTTCAACGACCTAGATCTCCGCATCAAAACCTTAGGACAATACCCTTACCACGCCGAGACTCATCGCAAAGGGAATTCACCAACATTGGCCGAGCACTAAGTCAGGCGTTTGAAGAGCTTCAGAAGAGAAACCTGCTACAGCCCCTGGCCCCTCGGCCAGGAACCACTCATTAGGGGAGGCATATCAATAAATTCTGCCACTACCATCAGTTGCCTGGCCATTATGCTGACAATTGCCGAGCATTGTAGCACAAGATTCAAGACCTCCTCGAGCAAGGAGTCCAATTTTTCTAAGTGTGCAGATCGTTTTCTTGCATCTTCAAGTTTTCCTAGTAGCTTATTAGTTAGTTTTCGGTCACCTCAGATTGTAATCTTTACGTTTCTTTCATGATTCATAAATAAAATCATAGTTCCATTTTCACAATTCCTGTACAAACCATTTTTCATTCATCGAAAAAAAAACAAAATTGTTTTTTAAGGAAAAGGATCACGAAGCAATCATTTTCTGACTATGGAACGGCTTGTCTCTTGTTTCTAAAATTTGAACATGCCTAACCAAACACTACAACTCACCCCATAATGTCCAAACAACCCACAATGAGGTTCAAAGTCCACATCTATCGAATTGTTGTCGCAGGCCCCAAATCAATACTGGGGGCAATCTAAGTTTAAGTTCGTCATCTTTTATCTTTTGTTTAAATGTGTGAACGAGTTCCCAAGTGAAAATCTCGCGAGAGTGCCTTGAGCGGAAAAACCATGAGCGAACGAGCGTGTCATTTTTACACGACTCTGGTGAGACCACATTCAAAGGTGAGGTAAATGGCATAACTTTGACCGAAGGAGATAATTTGTAAATTTACTCTTAGACCTGCGAAAAGTAACAAGGAACGGATACACAACTATCAGGAATGACGAAGCACCTAGGTACAGCACCACATAGCCAAAAGTTTGCAAACCCTATCATTAAACCCTAGGCACCCCCGCTGAGCCTTTCATATATCCCTTTTCGATATTATGAGCTCCACAGAATAACCTAGCCAATGATGAATGTCCGACCCGGTGACCAAAGGAAGCGAGGAGCCTGACTCTCAGATAACATTCTCATTAATCCAAAGAAGCAACGCCGCTATCAGCATGACGAAGTGATCCGCAAATGGTCCCAGAGTGACACAGGATCTAAAGAGCTCACATCAAAATAGCTCTCGAAGCCCAAAGTCGGGAAACACAAGAACCCCGAAGGCAAAGTCAAGAAAGGATAAAACAAAAAGGCAAACCCGAAGTGCCTAGAAGAAATCCAAATGACGAAAAGAGAAATGGTGTAAAGGACAACTTCAAAAGTCCAGGTCCAGAAGCTCGAAAACAATGTCAACATGAAGCAGCCAGACGACTTCAAGACAAGGAAGATGAATCTGAGAGAAGACGCAAGTTGCAGCTTTGGTCACCCATTTAAGCTCCACATACCTCAAATATCCCTCCATGATCCCATCGTCTTTCATCACACCCTATGGCCACGTTATAAGCTTTAAAGACTTCCGACTTGATAGTTGTGTGTCTAGTCACGTGAAAGTAACAGATCAAATGCGTAAATCCATCAAATATCGAATTCAATGGTCTAGAAGTTATGATCATGGGTGAGAAATGAGTGCAAACACCAACCACGTCAAGTGTAGGTTAGGGAGCACCACATCAAAGCATAAGCCTCGACCCTGTTGAGGGTGAGACTTGTTCGCAAGTTTAATCAAGAAAATACATGGGGCAATCGATCGTCCCGATCGATTGCATGAACTCTAGCTCAGATTGTCCTAAGGAAAAAATACTGGGGGCAATTGTTGGTTCCAACAATTGCCATGTCAACACCAATTAAAACCCAAAGCTCGAGCACCACTGCAGAATGGATTTATCGTGAGTGATTTAGAAGAGATGTAGTTATTAAAAGAAAGAAATTAATACTCAAAATATCCGTCGGGCTGCAAATTAAAACCCGGTCGTAGTAGTGTAGAAGAAGAAGCGGCCGGGGTCAAACCGGGGACTTATAGCGAGCTAAAGTAGTTCCTAGCTTGTCACAAAAGGGGGGAAGTTAATTGACTTGTTTTTAGAGAATTAAAAGTGCAGATTAAATACTGAGTGCAGATGAATTAAATGGAACTCCGGGTTCAGGTTTTATATAATCTGATTAATTATGCTATCTCTACCGGTTTAATATATTAGTTGGCAAAATTCCTGTTATTATCCTAAGGACTAAGTCATAGACCCTTAAGAACTCGTTTACCAGAAAATGCTCGGTCTAATCAAGGTTCGAGCAAAACTATGTAAACGGACGTTAAATTCGAGGAATATAATTGCATCTGTAAATACTAACTTATTAAATCATAATAAGTTTTCTCCAGATTTACGGCTTAAATAACCTGTCTATTTATCACCTGGTCTGATCAAAATAACTTAGGAAAGCATTTTAATAAATTCATGTAATTTATTAAAATGGTGAGAGAAATCCTTTAAGCGTAACAAACTGAATTTATTAAAACCGGTAAAATATTGATTACATAATTAAACAAACCATAATTAAAAACCTTGCCCGGAGCAAATCCTCCTTAGCCAGACATATTAACTGGTAATAAATCTGACAGAGGTTGGACGTAATAACAGCACGGAGACGTGATTATGAATGGAGAAATGGAGAGGTCGAAGAGTGAAACATGTACGTAGTTATTATAAGTGAAGTGGGTGAATAGAGAATTTAAGAACTGTGAATGAGTATGAATGAGTACGGAGTGATTTATGGAACAGAATGAGATGAGGTGAGTGTGAGTGATTTTCTGGTTTTCTCCGTGCACTCGTACAAGGCTGTAGGGAATATGGGTATTTATAGAAGAAAGAGGTAGTGGTACGTAGTATTTGCTTCATTGATTGCTTCATTGATTGAAGCATTAATTGCAGGGGACAGGAGGCAGATTGCAGGAGCGATTTAAGGTAGGCGTCGGAGTAGAGTAGATAAGACGATTCAAGTTGAAGACGACGACTGCGCGAAGAAGAAACTAGCCGGGTTGATTTTAGTCAGTACCGCCGGTTTTCTGTGCTGACCGCCTCGCGGTTGCCCTAGAGAGGTCCGCCCCATTACGGGCGGTTGTGTGTGAGGTTCCGCCTCGCGGTTGTGTGAGAGTGGCGCCGTGTGACGTCCGCCAGTTACGTAGGCGGTTGCCAGTTCGTCCGCCAGGCGGTTGCATGTGAGACGTCCGCCTCCTCTTGGGCGGTTGCAGCTTGACCGTGGCCTATTTTACTTCAAACTTTGACCGGCTCTAGATTCTTCGTTTGGACTCGTTTTCTGAGCCGTTTGCGTCTACGCGTTCGTCTCTTTGTCTACTTCACTCCCGGCTTGGTTTTCCTCATGTTAAACCAATAATTTTGTGAGATAAACAATAAAACATAAACTAGAGGAAAACTAACCGAAGTGGAGAAATGAGCAAGAAAAGTGCTAATATTAAACATGAAATACACCTAAAAACATGCTCATTTTGACACTTATCACACCCCCACACTTATCTTTTTGCTTGTCCTCAAGTAAAACCATGTACCTAAGCAAGTAGGAAATGCTCAATACTAACAAATATTATTATGAAGGGTAGGATAAAAAAGTCAATAGTTATGATCTCTAAAACTTATTGAGGAGTGTGAAAAATTATCTGCTGGTGGCATAGGTGTGCTCAGGTGAAAACAAAATAGAGAGTTTCGGGGTATGATCTAAGGTACTTCAATGTTTCTTTTGGGTGACTCCGAGAACTTTTACCATGGCCAACTTCTCTCAAGAATGGGCATTGAGGAGAAAATAAAAGGAAAAAAGATTTATGCATTTGCTTCACTTTTGCATGAGATGAGAAAATATAGGCAACGCCTTTGTATTAAGAACACTCAACTCTCTTTTGTTGGTTACCAATGGTGTCTCGAAAGTCCCTTATTTTTTTACTTCTTCTTTTTTTTAACAGAGAAATACCCCTTAGCAATCCCTAAGAGAGAAGACAGAAAGAAACCCTGAGCAATAAAATCCAACCAATTTGCAGATTATTTGGTCACACCGCATATAAAATGCTCCTCAAAAGTAATCAAATGAAAAAAAATTTGTACCCTTTATCCACAATTCATAATAGTATTGTTTTTAAAGAGAACAACCTACATTAGCAGGTACATAATTCAATTGAACAAATGCGAGGTAAGCAGAAGATAAGCAGAGAGATTAACAATTTAAGCATATGATGACCAAGGCTCTTCCCCCACACTTAAGCTTAAGCAATGCCCTCATTGCGTAGATGAAATAAAATTAATAGGGCAGCAAAAGTAAAGGAAAGAGTGTACTCCCCAGATTTCGTAGAGTGTGTAGAGCTCCCCCACACTTGAGTGTTGCTGTGGAATGTCATGAATTAACCTGTAAAGAATATTCTACACAGCGAGAAGAACTCAAGTGAAGCCTGCATTTTATTATAGCAAATAAAAGGGAAATATAGTACAAAAAGGAAAAACATATTAAATTAAAGGAAAGATAAAAGATAGATAGTGGGTTGCCTCCCACCGAGCTGCCCGGGTTTAACGTCTCTAGCTAGACGTATTTGACCAAGTTTTAGTTTGGAGAAGAGTTCGAGGGCGAATTGTCCTGCTGTTCTTGGACAAAATAAGTTGCAGATAGGTTAGGTGAAATATTGGAATGAGAATTATACCTTTTAAGACGTGCCCCGTTGACCTTGAAAGTTTCGCCTTGTTTGTTCTGGAGTTCAAAGGCACCGTACGGGGTCACACTAACAATTTGAAAAGGGCCGGCCCAATGTGACTTGAGCTTCCCAGGGAAAATCCTTAATCTCGAGTTATATAAGAGAACCCAATCACCAATTTCGAATTCCTTCTTGAGGATCATCCTGTCGTGGAACTTTTTGGTGCGCTCTTTATAGATCTTAGCATTCTGGTAAGCCTGATCTCGCAGCTCTTCTAATTCGGTAAGTTGGAATTTCCTCTTCTCTCCTGCAGAAGTCATGTCAAAGTTTAGGGCTTTGATTGCCCAATATGCTTTATGCTCCATTCTACAGGAAGGTGGCATGCTTTTCCATAGACCAGCTTAAAAGGAGACATCCCGATGGGAGTCTTGAATGCAGTGCGGTAAGCCCAAAGCGCATCATCCAGTTTAAGTGCCCAATCCTTTCGATGAGTTAACCGTCTTCTGAAGGATCCATTTTAACTCTCGGTTGGAAACTTCTGCTTGACCGTTTGTCTGGGGGTGATAAGGTAAAGCTACCTTGTGACGTACCCCGTATTTGACCATAAGTGCTTCGAATAAACGGTTGCAGAAGTGTGTTCCTCCATCACTAATAATAATTCTGGGCACGCCGAAACGGGTAAAATGTGCTTTTGAGGAACTTGTTACTGTCTTTGCATCGGCATGATGACAGGTATAGCTTCCACCCACTTTGACACATAATCAACTGCCACAGAACATATTCGTGGCCCTGCGAGGAAGGGAACGGTCCCATGAAATATGCCCCAACAATCAAAGAGCTCTACTTCTAGTATCCCTTGTTGCGGCATCTCATGTCTCCTGGATGTGTTACCCATTTTCTGACAATTATCACATTGTCTGCAGAATTGGTACACATCTTTATGAAGGGTTGGCCAATAAAAACCTGAGGCCAGGATCTTAGCAGCGGTCCTCGTGGGTCCATGGTGACCTCCGGCTTCCCGAGAATGACAAAAGTGAATGACGCTCGAAACCTCTTCTTCCGGGAGACATCGTCGAATAACCCATCAGCACTAACTCGGAACAAGTACGGGTCCTCCCAGAAATAATGCCTCGAGTCAGAAAGAATTTCTTCTTCTGGGAGTAGGAAAAATCGTAGGGTACTGTTCCTGAGACTAAATAATTGGCCAGGTCTGCGTACCATGGCTCCTGTACTTTGGTGATGGAGAAGACAGTCTCGTCGGGGAAGAATTCGTTGATGGGCACACTATCCGTAGGAGTCACCAACCTAGAGAGATGGTCGGCGACGACATTCAGTTTCCCGCTCTTATCTTTGACTTCGATGTCAAACTCTTGAAGTAGAAGAATCCAGCGCAATAGCGAGGCTTGGCTTCTTGTTTGTGAATAAGTATTTGAGAGCGGAGTGGTCTGTATGCACGATGACTTGCTTCCCCATAAGTAAGATCTGAACTTATCGAGGGAGAAAACTATAGCCAAAAGTTCTTTTTCGGTGGTCGTATAGTTTTTCTGCGCGTCGTTCAGTGTTCTGCTAGCATAGGCGATCACTCTCAAGATTTCTCTTTCTTTTGGCAAGAGCTGCCCCCACGGCATAGTCACTTGCGTCACACATGATCTCAAAAGGAAGAGACCAATCAGGTGGTATGACACAGGTGCTGTCACCAATTTTTGTGTTATGTTTGGAATGCAGCTGAACATCTCATCAAAATGAAACGGGGCATCTTTCTGTAGCAGGTCGGTCAAAGGTTTGCTGATTTTGGAGAAGTCCTGAATAAACCGCCGATAAAATCCTGCATGCCCTAGAAATGCTCGTATATCTCGAACTGTGTTGGTGCTGGTAACTTCTCAATAACCTCTACCTTGGCTTTATCCACCTCTATCCCTTTTGCTGATATTTTATGTCCAAGGACGATCCCGTCCTTGACCATAAAATGACACTTCTCCCAGTTTAAGACGAGATTCGTATCCTCACACCGTCTCAGGATCAAATCTAGTTGTGCCAAGCATTTGTCGAAACTAGAGCCATAGACTGAGAAATCGTCCATGAAGACTTCTATGCTCTGCTCGATGAAGTCAGCAAATATTGCTTGCATACATCTCTGGAAGGTAGCAGGGGCGTTGCATAGACCGAAAGGCATTCGTCGGTATGCAAAGGTACCGTAAGGACAAGTGAAGGTTGTCTTGTCCTGGTCCTCAGGTGCGATTGGTATTTGAAAATAACCCGAGAACCCATCTAGAAAACAGTAGTACTCTTGCCCTGCAAGTCGTTCCAACATCTGGTCGATGAAGGGGAGAGGGAAATGATCCTTCCTGGTGGCCAAGTTCAAACGCCGATAATCAATACACATGCGCCATCCTGTGATCTTTCTTTGAGGGATAGTCTCTCCCTTTTCATTAATAACAGCTTCGATGCCCCCCTTCTTAGGGACAACTTGAACAGGACTGACCCATGGACTGTCAGAAATTGGATAGATGATGTCTGCGTCAAGGAGTTTCAGAACCTCCTTTCGAACTACCTCCTTGAGGTTAGGGTTTAGCCGGCGTTGAGGTTGTCGGATAGGCTTGAAGTTTTCCTCCATGTAAATATGGTGCGTGCAATAGGAGGGATCAATTCCTTTGATATCAGCGATAGTCCACCCGATTGCTGTCTTGTGCTTTTCAATACCTCAAGTAGCTTCGTTTCCTCTCCGGAATTCAGAGAAGAGGAAATAATGACAGGCAAATGGTCATTTTCAGCTAGGAAAGCATACTTGAGGTTAGAGGGTATTTCTTTAAGCTCGAGTTGGTGGTTGTTCTACTGATGGAATTGATTTTTGAGGTTTTCTGTCGAGTTCTTCGATTGGTGGCCGGAACGATTGATAACCAGCCCTTCCTTTTTCTGTACGCCAGCATGGCGTTAACTTCTGGATCCTCCATCTTTTCTTCTAGAGAAGTAAGTAATACTTGCTCTAGGGGTTCAGTTTCAGCTTCCTGGATGGAAGATGGAAAATACGTGTCCTCCTCTGTAGCAAAATCGCCTTCCTCCTCCTCGTCATCTGTGAATCCCACCGTCTTAGCATGAGGAGAAAAGTTTGAGCTTTTCTTCATCATTTTCTGCATGTCGAATTCAATCGTCTCATCTTCGTACCGAAGAGTGATTTTCCCGTCGTGGACGTCAATGATAGCTTTGGCGGTACTTAGAAACGGTCGACCTAGAATCAGGGGAACCTCGACATCGTCATCCATTTCTAGAATGACGAAATCAGCTGGAAAGATGAAGCGAGACACTCCAACTACCAAATCTCGGACTATGCCCATGGGCTTGATCTCTGATCTGTCTGCTAGTTGGAGTTTAAAAGGAACCGGTTGCATTTCTCCTCCTTTAACTTTCAAGAAGGTGGCGTATGGCATGATATTAATGCTGGCTCCTAGGTCGCATAGACCACTTCCACAATCCACCCCACCTATAAAGCACGGGATCACGGGATTTCCCGGATCTGTTTGTTTAGGAGGGAGTGCTCGAAGAAGGGCTGCAGAACATTCCTCTGTCAGGTGCACTGTCTCTTTCCAGGTTTCTTTTTTTCTTCTGTCAAGAGATCCTTGAGGAATTTTGCGTAGTTAGGCATCTCTTGCAAAGCATCGATCAGAGGTATGTCGAGGGTCAGTTCTTTTGAAAATACTCAAGAACTTGGAGAACTGCTCATCAAGATGTTTCTTTTTCATTCTGTTCGGAAATGGGAGTTCATTGTTTTTATGAGTGGAGGTTGGGATGTCGATGGTAATTCGAGATGGAGGTGGAGTAACAGGAGTAGGAATATGGGATTTCTGAGGGAGGTAAAGTTGGTTTGGTGGTTTCATCAACATTGATGTAGGAATCTTCAAGATTTTCTTTTTCTTTTCCTTTGCTGGTGGCAAGTTCCCTTCCACTCCTTAAAGAGACTGCACACAAGTTTGTTGATTGTGATGTGCCATCGTCTATAAGGACTGAATTTGCTTGTTCCTTCGGATTGGGATTTGTCTGTGAAGGGAATTGACCAGGTGGTCTTTGTTGAGTGAGTAGCTGTTGGATTTGAGATTGCAAGGCTTTTTGGTCTTTGCGCAGAGCTGCGACCTCTTCTTGCGTATCTCGTGATTTACCCATCATCGCCTTAAACATCTCCTGCATCTGAGACATATCAGACTCAGGATTCGAAGGAGGTGGAGCTGGTCTCGATGAAGCTTCATTGCCATAAGGCTGTTGTTGATATTGCCTTGGGCCTCCTTGGAAATTGGACTGAGGTCTGTAATTTTGGGATGTTTGTAGGGTATGTGGGTTTTGGATATTTCCGGTGTTTGAGTAGCTAAGGTTGGATTGCATGTTACGTTGCCATGGTTGTCTGTATCCTGAATTGTTGGTGATGTAGTTTGCTTCCTCCGCTGCTTTCATTTCTTGTAGTTGGGGGCATTGATCATATCATGAGGCCCGCAACATTGCGTACAAGAATTGTTGGAGTGGTTGAGATTGAGGAGCATAGCCTGGAGGGGTAGTAGGTGGTCGGGAAATCATCGACTTAGCTTGCTGAGGGAAGGAATTCATAGCCATCTGTTCGACCACTTTCTGTAGAGTGCTCACTTTTGTTGCTTGCTGAGCATTGCTTTCCATGAGTTGCTCATGGCTTCTATGATCGAATTTGTTATCACTTCCCCAACATGATATAATCCTGGAGTACCGCTCCTTGATCCACCGGAGGCCCAGTCTCTAATTTCCTCACAGAGAGACTCCATGCTGTTCAGAAATTGTGCTCCCGGCTTTTTCAGAACGTCAGCCCCTAACGAAGATAACACCATTGTTCTGCACGGACCGATCAAGCCCTTGTAAAACAATTGTGATACTTGTTCCTTCGTCAGACCGTGGTGAGGACAAGTGAGTAGTAGACCTTTGAAACGGTCCCAAGTTTCACAAATATTCTCCGACCCTGGTTGCTTAAAATTATAAATTTCAGCAATCATCTCCAAAGTTCGGCTCGGAGGTAGGAATTTGTCATAGAACTTGGTGGCCATGTCGTCCCAGGTACCAATGGTACTCGGTGTTAAGCTATGATACCACTTGCTCGCGTTTCCCGTCAGGCTGTGTGGGAATAAGACAATCTTGCATATTGAAGTACTGCGTCGGTTGCAGTAAGGCTATTGGCATGTTGTAAGAATTTTGTAACATGTAACAGGGCTTCGTCTGGACTGGTGCCATCAAACATGCCCAACTCCTTCACACATCGAATCTGATGATATGGCTTCAGCTTCTGCCACGTATTCGATGGATGGGCTGAGGTGAGGAAGGACGATAGCAGGCTGTTGTCCTTGGTTAGACGGCCTGTTGATATTTCGAACCGTTGCTGGTGTAGCTGCCATGTTAGCTTCCGGGTCAGAATCTATCACTGTGGTGGTATTTGTTGAGTTCGTCTCTGCCTGAGATTGCGCAGAAAGGTTCTCTCGATTTCTGGGATGTAACCAACCGTGTGATTAATATTCTCTGGGAGGCTCTGTGACCTGGTGAAAGGCATACACCACTCAAAACAGAGAAAAGAACTGGTTATACGTTAGAATAATAAAAATGTTAGGAATTAGTAGACAGAAATTTAAAGTTAGTAGTTAGTATACAAGGGAACGAAATGACAATGGAACGAAATGACAGAAATTTAAAGTTAGTAGTTAGAGACAATGGAACGAAATGACAATGGAACGAAATGACAGAAATAAATGACAATAATATTAAAATGTCAGAAGTCGATGTCCAAAATTAGATGTCCAAGTCAGATCAGAAGTTAGAAGTCCGATGTCCAATCAGATGTCCGAGGTTATATGTCCGAAATTGGATTAACAGTTTTTTTTTATTTTTAGATTAACAGATTATTATAAAACAGGTGAATTAACCGGGGCTTAGGGACTAGATTAAATCAAGTCCCCGGCAACGGCGCCATTTTGCAGAATGGATTTATCGTGAGTGATTAGAAGAGTGTAGTTATTAAAAGAAAGAAATTAATACTCAAAATATCCGTCGGGCTGCAAATTAAAACCCGGTCGTAGTAGTGTAGAAGACAGAAGCGGCCGGGGTCAAACCGTGGGACTTATAGCGAGCTAAAGTAGTTCCTAAGCTTGTCACAAAAGGGGGGAAGTTAATTGACTTGTTTTTAGAGAATTAAAAGAGCAGATTAAATTACTGAGTGCAGATGAATTAAATGGAACTCCGGGTTCAGGTTTTATATAATCTGATTAATTATGCTATCTTACCGGTTTAAATATTAGTTTGGCAAAATTCCTGTTATTATCCTAAGGACTAAGTCATAGACCCTTAAGAACTCGTTTACCAGAAAATGCTCGGTCTAATCAAGGTTCGAGCAAACTATGTAAACGGACGTTAAATTCGAAGGAATATAATTGCATCTGTAAATACTAACTTATTAAATCATAATAAGTTTTCTCCAGATTTACGGCTTAAATAACCTGTCTATTTATCACCTGGTCTGATCAAAATAGACTTAGGAAAGCATTTTAATAAATTCATGTAATTTATTAAAATGGTGAGAGAAATCCTTTAAGCGTAACAAACTGTATTTATTAAAACCGGTAAAATATTGATTACATAATTAAACAAACCATAATTAAAAACCTTGCCCGGAGCAAATCCTCCTTAGCCAGACATATTAACTGGTAATAAATCTGACAGAGGTTGGACGTAATAACAGCACGGAGACGTGATTAGTGAATGGAGAAATGGAGAGGTCGAAGAGTGAAACATGTACGTAGGTTATTATAAGTGAAGTGGGTGAATAGAGAAATGTGAATGGTATGAAATGAAGTACGGAGTGATTACTGGAAGAGAATGAGATGAGGTGAGTGTGAGTGATTTTCTGGTTTTCTCCGTGTACTCGTACAAGGCTGTAGGGAATGGGTATTTATAGAAGAAATGAAGAGGTAGTGGTACGTAGATATTTGCTTCATTGATTGCTTCATTGATTGAAGCATTAATTGCAGGGGACAGGAGGCAGATTGCAGGAGCGATTTAAGGTAGGCGTCGGAGTAGATAGATAAGACGATTCAAGTTGAAGACGACGACTGCGCGAAGAAGAAACTAGCCCGGGTTGATTTTAGTCAGTACCGCCGGTTTTCTTGTGCTGACCGCCTCGCGGTTGCCCTAGAGAGGTCCGCCCCATTACGGGCGGTTGTGTGTGAGGGTTCCGCCTCGCGGTTGTGTGAGAGTGGTCCGCCTGTGTGACGTCCGCCAGTTACGAGGCGGTTGCACCAGTCTCGTCCGCCAGGCGGTTGCATGTGAGACGTCCGCCTCCTCTTGGGCGGTTGCAGCTTGACCGTGGTCTATTTTACTTCAAACTTTGACCGGCTCTAGATTCTTCGTTTGGACTCCGTTTTCTGAGCCGTTTGCGTCTACGCGTTCGTCTCTTTGTCTACTTCACTCCCGGCTTGGTTTTCCTCATGTTAAACCAATAATTTTGTGAGATAAACAAAAAATAAACTAGAGGAAAACTAACCGAAGTGGAGAAATGAGCAAGAAAAGTGCTGATATTAAACATGAAATACACCTATAAAACATGCTCATTTTGACACTTATCAACCACCATCCCACCACAGACACACATAAGCCCTTACCACCACACACACACTCTCAAGCCCGTCTTTGGCCTTACCTCCACAAAAACATCAGGCCCGTCATAACCCTGACCTCCATCCAAAATCACAACCCAATCCCAGGTCTGTCAGAAATCCTGAACACCGGCAAAAGCCTTCAGCACCACAACAAACACCACACACTTCCACCAATGACATGTTCATTTTTCAAGAAACAAGTTGCAGATATGGAATTTTTAGTCAGGAAATGATCATTTCACTTTCCTTTTTTTCAGCAGAGTCTTTCTCAAGCATTGCCATGTTTGACACATTTTTCAACAGATGCTTGTTTTGGCAAGCTTCCAACAAACACTTTAGTTGCATTTTACAACTTTTGCATAACACCTCAACAATGCCAAGTTTGGCGCCTTTTCCAACAGTTTCCTGTTTTGAACGAGTACCTTACATATATTTTGATTGCATACATTGCCATGTTTGGCACTCCGGTAATCATTTTTCATCATTTGCACGAGACCATTATCTTTCTAACTCATTTTTAGTTCAAGACCCAAAATCAGTGCGAGACCCATCATTTTCAAGACTTTAGTACGAGACATCTTCATTCAGTGCGCGACCCAGAATCAGTGCGAAATCCAGTTTTTTTTCATCCGTTTAGTACGAGACTTCAGTGCGAGACCATGCATCTTCATCAGTGCGATACCATCACTTTCATCAGTGCGAGACCTATCACCTTCATCAGTGCGAGACCTATCACCTTCATCAGTGCGATACCATCATTTTCTTCAGTGCGAGACCCATCATTTTCTTCAGTGCGAGACCATGCACCTTCATCAGTGCAAGACCTATCACCTTCATCAGTGCGAGACCTATCACCTTCATCAGTGCGAGACCAAGCATCATCATCCAGTGCGAGACCAGTACGAGACCTAGTATCATCTTCAGTGCGAGACAAGTACGAGACAGGGCGTGATCTAAGTTGGCGGGGCAGAGGCAATAAGTCCCCATCTTAATGTCAACTTCTCGGGAGAAACAACTAGTGGGCAGTGGCAATAAGTCCCCTTGGTAATCTAGAAGTTATCCCAGCACCCCAGTTGGTGGGGGCAGAGGCAATAAGTCCCCATAGTATACCAACCAGGAGCATTGGAACGGGTTTCGGTCCCCAGAAGCATCCGAGCATCATCAGCATCATCAGCATCATCAAGCCTCGTCACAGCATCACACTCGTCAGCATCATCAGCACACTAGCATTTTCAGCATTCTTGCATTCAATACCCCCCAATTTTCACTTGTTAGGTGTCAACGCCTTAGAATCGCTTGACATTATCTTATTTTCACATTTTAGGTAGCAACGCCTTGGAATGCTTGACATCATTTCATTCATTATGTAGTCAACGCCTTAGAATCTTGACATCGTATCACTCCTCATAGGTAGTTCACGCCTTAGAATCGCTTGACATCCCTTCCACTTTACTCATAGTAGTCAGCACTTAGAACAACTCGACACAACGTTGCGGCTTCAATTGCATGTTGGGGGTCTTTTAAGATCCAAATTTTGGGGGTATCACTCAGCATCAACTAGCCTTCTCATTTCCATTACAAAGTCTAGTTGACGGGGGGCAATCTGTTATAACCCAAAATTTCTAACCCCACGGAAGAGAATCTCTACTAATAGGCCTCGTTTGGTCAGTAGCGAGGGTTCCCATGTTCGATCGGACATTTAGAGTACCAGGACACTTAGTCATCTTCAGGGGCACTTTCATATTTTTCAAGGCTCCTAAGCCCCCTATAGGCTTTCTCTCTCCTCGCAATAAGGGTCAAATCAGTTCAAAATGCTTTTGAAATTTTAACCCATGAACAGGATGACATTTTTGGGCATAAGGCGTATGGAATTTCGATTTTCGTTTCCAATAATTTTCTACAATTTCTGATTGAATCTGGCGATAAATTGAATTTAAAAAATATTCCAATATCCAAAAAATTCGATCCACTTGAGAAAATTCAAAATATCATGCCTTTACCACTGTGAAAATTTCATAATCAAATCCTTTTGGAAGCCCTTGAGCTAAAACGTCGGTAAATCTCGGTTTTTACCGGATTTTTCTATCTTTAAGGAAGTCTAGAAGGAAACCTTATCCCATGATCAAATCAGAAACCTCAAGAACCCTAGACTTTCAAAGAAGGCAGCCGCCTCTCTCTCTCCACGTTTTGAACTCCAGGCCACAATCAAACACCGAAATCTCACCAAAATCACACGCAAACATATTTTTCAACTCCCACAACATCATCAATCATCAACACACCAACACACCCCCCAAAAACGTGAAGAAAACCTTCAACAATCAACAACCAGAAGCTCCGGGTCGAACACAATCCAGAACCGACACCATCGAGCCTCCAAAAATCCCGACTGAAGAATCCTTTTGAGTTCGAGGTAAACAAGTTACAATTCTACTTTTCTATTCCCCATGACCTTATTAATTCTCTGTCAAATTTTGGGTTCAAACTAACCTTCGTACGCTTCTGTATTGGCTGTTTGTTTAAGCTTCTGTCCAATAACTTGTTTACCAGTTTCGTGCTTAATTCGAATTCAAATTGAAAACATTCAATCACTAACGTCTTGTACATCTTCAGGCTACACACCCATAAAATTTGAGCCAAAAACACCTTCAGGAACAGCCTAACGCCGCCGTCCGAGGCGGTCCGCACCCACGGACGTCATGTCCGGGGTCCCGACTCCCTGTCCGTAAGCTCGGACGCCCACACGGACGGTGGCGGATTTTAAATTTTAAAATTTAGGTTTTCTAAAATGTCCGGGCCCACGGACAGCCTGTCCGTGGCCCCGGACTTTACAATTTTCTATTTTCTGTTTAATTCGACTTTTTTTTCATATAGTTAACTGGGGTCCGTGGTCTCGGACATTAGGTCCGTGGCTACGGACATAAGCAAAATTCGACCTAATTCTGCCTCCGAAACCCTAGTTTAGGTAGCTTTTAATTTCACTTTAATTTTCTGTCAAAAATGCTAAAAACACAAAAAATAGAAGCTCGCACACTTAGGTTAAAACGACTCGTAACAAGCCATAAATAAACCAAGTAGAGGAAAAACGACCTAGGAAGGGTAATGAAAGTAATTTGTAACACCCCAACTCAATCCAAATGTGGTCTCGCAACTTAACACAGCATATATCTATACATGTCACATGCAGGCATTCTTTCACTCCAGGACCTTGCCAAGGTCTGACTACAGAATACCGAACATTAGTACATAACAACCTTAACCAAATACATAATCTTCTTACAATCCTCTCACATCCTATACATCTTACTAACTCAATTGCCATACGAGTGTACATGCACAACTCGTAGGCCACACTTAGTCCTTAACACTTGTACTCCTTCTTACTCTCGCGACAGCCGCCTCCTGATGTTCACCTGTGTAGTAAAAAAAGCCCCCGAGGGGTCAACACGAATGCTGGTACGATCCTCTCATGGCCCCCAAGCTAACGTGGATACGACGACTAATTGTCGATAGCATGGAGGTTGATTAGATGCACAACATAATAGAAAGTGCAGTAAACAACAACTCAGATATGAACAATCAAAGTTCACACACAATGAACGACTTAAATGCGCTCCCTTAATTAGAGAGTTAACTATTCAACTCCTCAAGTAATGTTCCCTCTTAATCTTAATAGTACAAACCATCCTTTAAGAAGGAATGGTTGCAACTTATCTTAATCTTAACTTAATCTTAATCTTAACAATACAAATCATCCTTTAAAAAGGAATGATTGTAACTTATCTTAATCTTAACTTAATCTTAGTCTTAACAATACAAATCATCCTTTAAAAAGGAATGATTGTAACTTATCTTAATCTTAACTTATTCTTAGAATACAAACCGTTCCTGGAGGGGAATGGTTGTAACCTAAGTCCAAACCTGGGATTTAGGTGATCCCACCGCACCATCTTAATGCCACCTACCCTGGACGGGAATCCAGCGTAGCTGAGCCGGCAACCGGCCCTAGGCTACAAGTCCGAAGACAAGTCCTTAAGCGGAGGGCGGATCTGATTCAGATACCGTCCCCCTTTTTCCTTAGCATGCATGACCGGAGATCGGTCCCGGGTTTCCTCACTCAAGTTCCAGTTAGTAATAGTCTCAAGACCATGTTTGTTGGTTAACCTCTTTCGGTTTATATCAGACCCATATTAGGGTGTGTTCCTTAGCCTCACTCAATTCCTTACTAAACGTTAGTTAGTAAGTTCTCACGGTATGTTGTGTTAGTTTTCAAACATCACACAACAATACAATAATCATAATATTCCGGTTGCATGCTTTATCTTGTTTAGTGAGCACACAAACAGATAGCACACAAGCCGAGGGACACCTCGTTAGCAAGCAGGTCACAAGAAGAACTGTACCGTTCACCGGGTCGTTCGCTGCTTACTCTCTTCCGGAGTCCAAACTCCCAAGTCCTAAAACATTCATTCAGGTTTAGGTTGTTAATCACTTAACTTAATTCACTTACTTACTTACTTACTTAACCCTTAATGATCCCCACCTAACACCTCTTAAGTCTTACAACTTAATCTTACAAACTTAATCTTAAACTTTTAAGTTTATTCTTAACTCAATCCCTTAGGTCTTTATACCTCTAATCATCATTGCCCCCTTAATGGGGTACCATTAATACCACTAAACTCTCTTAGGGTTTCTTTTTCTTTTTTTTTTTTTTATGGTCCGACCGACCCACCCCCTGGGTAGGTCGGCTGCAGAGAACATCCAACTTCACAGTTTCAGCCCGACTGACCCAGACTGGGGTCGGTCCCCTGGGTAGGTCGGCTGCAGAAACTTCCCATACATTGTCAAACTTTCTCCAAATTTTTCCTCAAGCCTCCTAATGTGTTCTAACATCGTTTGGCACATCAAACACACCTTATAACCTCCACCAAACTCATTAAAACAACTTCCAAAGATCTTCTCAAACATTTACTCAATTCTTACAAGAAATTCCTAACACTTGTCAATTAATTCCTTATATTTCTAACATGTACATTTTGCCTAAAACTTCAACTAACCAAAGTGTTTCTTTTCTACCCATATAACTCCTCCTTAACATCATTGCACTCCATCTTTGCTTGTTAAACCTTCCAAGGTTATCTTGCATGTCCATGCACAATTTCTCTTCTTTTCACTTGTTACTCATCACTCTTAAACTCTTAAGCTTGCTTATACATTTCTTTCATTTATCTTAATACCTTGACATTGTATTCATTTACCTTAACCATGCAACACCCTCCTTAGACATTTTCACTTCTCTTATGCAACTTACTCACCATTCTCATGATCATACCCTCTTATACGTTTCTAGTCATTTTCCTTGACGACTTACAACATCCTCCTACCATTTTCACTTCCATCACCCAAGTCCACACATTACCATTCAACTAAACCTTACTAGTCCACCACTAACCTCACCACCTCTTACACAAACTTCTCGAACTCTCATTGTTCTTCTCTTAGTTCATACCTAAATCATCTCAAAGCATTACACATCATTTCCTCCAGATTTGCACAAGTCTTACCATTCCTCATACCATGACTTTTGTGTTCAATGCACCCATCTAAACTCTAATTTCCTCATAGACATCTCTAGGTCATTCTAAACCTCAAGAACTCCTTAGTTAACTCATTTCCACTCAAATTCCTCATAGTGACTCCTAGTAAATCCTAGGTCATATTAATTCACCACCATCACCTAAACACTTATTTTCTACTCAAATTTCGCCATATCTCCTCTAGTATATTATCATGCCCAAACACATTATTTTTCCTCATTCAACCATCTCACACACATCAAGTTCTTCTCATCATATCTCATCACCCAAACCAACTCATTCATAACAAACTCAATATATTGCAATAATCTTAAATTGCATAGCACTAAGGCTCTTAAATGACATGGCTCTTAGGCCCATAAATGACTTAAACTTAAACACTGAATTTCCCACATATAAAAGCTTTCAACCTGCAAATACACCCATCAATCTCATAGTAATTATAATGCTCTTAAAATCCATCTTAAACTTATATTACTAACTCATTCCCATTGGCTCCTTAGTCACAAGTTCGCAAGCTCGTTTAAACTCTTTTTCCTAGGTTATACAACCCATTACCTAATGTAAGCCCTAGGATACATTGGTACCCATATAAAACTCATTCCTTAAACCTTAAACCACCATTAGGTAAGCAATTTACCTTGTTTTCTCAAGCTTATCTTAACTTCCTCCTTAGACCTTCTTCTTGCATGAATCTCGGCCACCACTTAAATTCCCCTTGCCAATGTTCTAATCAATATTCAATGACTCATATGAGTACTAAACAATACACTAACCTCAAGGAATAAAATCCTAGGTTAGGAGTGTGTTCTAAGGCATAAAAGTGGATGATTACCTTTGAATTCTCAAGATAGACTTTGGCATTGAATGAAATAGGACCTCCACTAGTCCTTGGTGAATAAATCAAGCTAGAACAAGGCATAAAAACATAGCCCCATGAGAAGAAATTTTCGGCCATGTAGAAGAAATGATGGAAACATGGTTTTTCTTACATTTTCTTTACCTTAAGAGAATGGAGAAGCTAATGAGCTCTTCAAACTTGATTTTCCTCCATCAATGGAGTTTTCTCATGGCACCAACTTGAGCTTTGAAGGATTTGAAAAGATAGGAATGAAGGCCTTGATCTAACTAAGAGAAATCTATGCTTACTTTTCGATTTGGAGCAAAGATGAACATTTGGTGAGCAATTGAAGGTGGAGGCACCATGGATGGAGCTCTCACGGTTTTGGAGAAGGAAATAGGTAGTAAAACCGATGGTGAAGGGTGGAAATGAAGAAGAGAGGAGAGAGAGAAGGTATAAAGATATTTGTCATTTAAAAGCAAATAGTGAATTTACTCACTTTCCCACCTCTTTCCTTACTTACTAGCACATGTGGTGAGTCACCACTTCAAAAACCGTTCCCCCCTTTAATAATAAGATACTTTTGGTCTTAGTTGACCATCTCATTGACTTATGTTGACTTAAGCTTAATTTGGGCACTATTTGGCACTATTCACTAATTAGTGCACATATTCGTGAAATTTTTTGTTTCCCATTGATTTAGGCTTCCTAATGTGATACTAATTAGTACACATGTTGATTAAAGAGTAATGATGGACATTTAGCCACTCAAAACTCAATTCTAAGACAATTTCTAAAAAATGTGCTTTAAGACTTCTTAAAGCACATTTTGTGTTTTAACTTGTTTTCAAGCTTGGTTTTCTTTGCTAATTGATTTAAAATGACCATTAGAATATTACTAAGGTCTTATCATGATATTTGGGTACTCACCCAAGTCTCTCAAAGCTTAGAGCACATTTTTGCCCTAATTGCCCTTAAGCCATTTTCTTGTGTTTTCCTTGGTTTAAATTGTCTACCAATCTTTCTAAGGCATATTCTAGCCTTAATACATCATAATTTGATGTTTACTTAGCATACTTAGGTTTGGGGTATTTCAATCTACCCCCCTTAAAAGAACTTTGTCCCCAAAGTTCCCATGCATCTTATCTTATTAGAATACATGTCTTACCTCATTCCTTAGATCATATAGATCATACTTATGTATACTTAAACTCATTTAATCCTTAGGTCCACCATATTCTTATTCTTAAATATCACACAACATGCTTACGCGTGTATAGCACTCAAAATTCCCTTGTTCCTTTTGAGAATTAAAACATTCACACAACTTCTAACGTATTCTCCCATGTCACCGGTCCGTAGACAATGGCTCATTCGTCCTCGTCACCATGGGCCAGAATACAAAACACGCTGCTCTCGCTCTCCTATGTCACCGGTCCGAAGACAAAGGCTCGTGCGTCCTCGACTTCATGAGCGAGACTCAGTAAAAAGGTAATCCTTTTTACGAGGTCATGTGAGGAATAATTCCTCTAATTAAAAATACAAGCAACTCCAATTTCATTTTATCCTAAGGCCTCTATTCTTAGTGTGATTTAATTGTGACCACTGGTAGGGAGTTTCAGGAATAATCCTACCCTGATGTGATCAGCATCAGTGTAGAACCATCCTTCCACTCCAATTTGTGTTTGGTTTCCCTTGATCCCTAGAAAATCAAGTTCCACCTCCCACGTCATTTTCAAACATCCAAATAGTTCACTCATATCCAATTTTTCTATCTTTTTAGTTCTTATAATCATAATCAATGCATCTCCAAAGTGTGGACTCAGTCCATCAAACATTCCAAATTCATTTCTTAGTAATTACCTCAAGACTTAAATTCCTACTAAGTTCTATAACTGTCCCATACCAACTTCCACTGTCTCATACCACATAGCATTACTATTTCCTAACTCATAATCATATCAAATTGTATCTCATAATGTTATCTTATTATTATCTCCCACATAGTCTCATATCGACTCATACGTCATATATTCTTATTTCTTAAGTCTCCTTAATCCTCTTCCTTAATTCTCTTAACTTGTACTCACACCGGAGTTAACAAGATAGGTACTTAATATGTATGGTATTCACATCTTCTGTGTGCAATAACCATGCTTTATCTCAAAATGTTTATGTAAAACGTATTCTCAAATTATTTTGTGCTATGCACACCGTAGTTTATGTACTCAGTACACAAACATACGCTAAATGGTTTTCGCTCTACCCCCCTTAAAATGGATTACGCCCACGTAATCAACATTATATGATCTTTGAACATAAGTTCAAGATGTCTAATTCTTACCAAGCATTCTAGCTTCCATGTCATCTATCTTACTTATAATTCGATCAAAAATGACTTAGTCTCTATATCGAGGATTCTTAACGGTACTTATACCGTTTCCTTAACTTAGTTTGGTCTAATCTCAAAGGTAGTGGTCTGCTAGCTTCCGCTGCGCGACTCTGATAATCTTAGGCTTAATTGTCTCAACGGACACGTGTTATCTTTATATATACACGGCCTTAATGAGTTGTAACTCGTCTATCCAATCTCCTTGAAGATCTTATGCTCATACTCTTAGTATTTTCTCGAATGTCTAAATTGTTCCCCTCAACTGACCTTTGGTCTGAGGATGATTCTTAATCTGAAACTACTGTTTAGTGCTTATTGCGCTTTACAGTTTAATCTCTTACATCATAAGATATGT